>JAQPPZ010009062.1:0-199506 GCA_028583015.1 Wollemia nobilis
TGATAGAACTATCTGCAATATTGTATGCCATTAAAGGCCAAAATTGTAAATAGTGTTGGATGCCATTAATAATCAGATTTTGGAGCAAACCTGAGCAAAGTTTTATATCAAATTTTGGAGTAGACTTGAGCAAGTTTTATATCAGATGTGTGGAGCAATATTTTGGAGTATTTATCCAAGTTTTGTATATCTTTATTCGAGGTTGGTGCCTCAAGGATATTGGTGTCTCCCATAGGTTGGTGCCTACACTTTTGTACAAGGATATTGGTGTCTCCCGTAGGTTGGTGCCTATACCTTGTGTAAGGGGATTGGTGTCTCCTGTAGGTTGGTGCCTATGCTTTTGTAAGGGGATTGGTGTCTCCTGTGGGTTGGTGCCTATGAATCTTATTGAAGTGATAAAAGCAATATTTTATTATGGTTTTCTCCCGAAAGGGTGTTTCCACGTAAAATATTTATCTCTCATGTGTGTGGATTTTTATGCATTGATTCATTATTGTATTCATATTATTGTAGTTATTGTTTTGGAAAGAAAAGTTTTATCTTATACTATTTACCTCCCCTCTCAGTATAAGCGTGTGTTTCTTCAATATGTTCTTTAACTTGTTTGAAGTGCTATGTTCTTTAACTTGACATCATTTTGATTAAGAGATAAAATCTCACTTGACTGGTTGCCTTATAACATTTGAATTTCACCAAGATGAAGAATACCATGATTGGTTAAATTATTTGCTACCCAATTTTCTTCTCTATAAATATATCCACATTCCCAAGAGATTGCTTGCAATAATAGATGGTGGATATCAACAACAAAATTAATTTTTATCCAATCTCCACATCTATTTTTATTGATAGCATTAACAATAATTTATGAATCCCCTCAAATGAAATATCTTTCTATCCTTTTTCTATTGCAATTTTAATCCCTATAAGAAGTGTCCTAGCCTATGCATAGTTAATAATTTATGAATCCCCTCAAATGAAATATATTTCTATCCTTTTTCTATTGCAATTTTAATCCCTATAAGAAGTGTCCTAGCCTATGCATAGTTATTAGTTGAAGTTCCAAATGATTATGAGTAAGTGGAGAGAATTTTACCTTCATTATCTAAAAAAAATACCCTTTTCTTGGATTTCTTTTAAAAGCACCATGAAAATTAATTTTGACAAACCTAATTTTTGAATATTTTTATTTTACACTAGATCAAAGTAGATCCTTTGTTTTAATGCCATTATAGCAAATGACTCTTCCATGTATGTTCAAATCCTATAACCAAGTTGTTACCACCTCTTTTTCTGCACTTGAAACTTCCCATGATGAGTAGCATATCTATAAGCATTCTACAATAAAGATAATAACACAGTTCCAAACTTGAGCATTGAGATTTATTTATAAAATTCTATTATTCCTTTCAAGCCATAAATTCTTACAGATAATGGAAGGCTAATTCTCCATAGAATACTTAATGCTTTACCTTTGAAATAATTAATATGACATTTCATCAACTCTTTTAATGTTGATAGAGCTATCTAATATATTTTTATATTTTAAAAAAGTAATCCCAAATGGTGTGAGAAAAGATATAATGAATAAGTAAATGGTCTAATATTTCTAAATCCTTCTCATACAAGGCACATCTGAAAGGTCCATGATATCCTTTTCTTTGTAGACTCTCTCTTGTTAGAATCTTGTTTTAAACTATTAACCAAAGGAATGTTGAGGCCTTAGGGAGAGTTTCTAGTGACAAAATATTCTTCCAAGAAAAATCTTTGGGAGTAAGAAATTTTGATTGCTCTAACTCCTCATATCCCAACTTAGCATCCACCATATTTTGATAGATTCCAAGCCAACTCATCCTTTCTTGTAAAAATCAGTAGTAAAACTCTTAAAGCATACTCTGAAGTTCATCTATAATTTGTTTGATTTTCTCTTCTTCAACCATATTACTAATAGAAATTCATGATTTGGAGTTGTTGCTCATATTAATATGGTCTTTAACCTTTGAATATTTCCAAGCTAGGTATGCCCAAGCCAATGGTTACCATTTTGAGTCAAAGTTAAGAAGAGGCTTTAGCCAAGCATCAGATCAAATATTTGCATAATTCCCTTCATTGACTGACCATCTAATATATATATTTTTAATCAATTGTAAACTATCTCATATGAAGTTTCATATTGATGATCCTTTGGGTAGGGTTCTTTTCCTAGATAATTTCATTATATCAATAGGACCTATATCATTTTTAAGTAATATTTTTACCCAATTATTTCCTTGATCTCTAAAGAATCTCCACCCAAGCTTTGCCCCTAATACCAAACTCATAAGTATGCAATTCCACAAGCCCGCTCCTCCAACAATCTTTCCTTTACAAACCATGTCCCACTTACAAAGAGGAAACCTAAATTTCTCTTTGCATCCTTTCCAAAGAAAGTCTCTTTAAATTTTATTAATTTTTTATGCTATACCTACTGGTAATCTTAAAAGTGACATCATATAAATAGGGATGGATTGTAATGTAGTCTTTATGAGTTGTAGCCTTGTCACCATGTCTAAGAACTTACTTTTCCAACCTACCAAATAAGCTTTCATTCTATCCAAACAAGAGACTTAAAGCTCATTTTTATTTCCTTTATGAGACAAAGAAATACCTAAGTAGGTTGATGGAATTTTTTCATTTTTAAATCCTAAAAATTATAATACTCATTGTAAATATAAGGTAGTTTTAATGAAAAATCTTAGATTTTATAGTACTAACCAATTTTCTAGTGGCCTTCTCATAGAATGATAATTTAAACTCCATGGCCTCATCAATTTAGGGATGGTCTAAAAGAAAAGTTTCATCAATTAATTGGAGATGAGATTCATAGGAACCATTTTTTGCAACTTGAATATCTTTGATTTTTCCTTCTATTTTTACCTTGGAGAAAGCTATCCTTAATGCCTCCACAAGAATAATGAATAGGCAAGGAGATAGTGGATCACCTTGGCGAAGTCCACAAGATGACTTGAAGTAACCAAGAGGATAATCATTGATCAAAATATAATATTTTGCAATGCTATAACAATATTGAATCTATTCATACCAACTATAATCAAAACCAAGTTTTTTTAGAATATCATGTACAAAACTTTAGGAAACTCTATCATGTGCTTTGTTCATATCTAATTTCATAAGCATGCTTGATTTTTTCATGGAATAAAGAGAATGTATGGCCTCCTATGCAATAATTATACCATCAAAAATTTATTTACCATGAACAAAACCACATTGTTCCTTTGAGATAATATAATCTGGAATTCCTTTCAACCTATTTGCCATCATTTTTGGAATGGTCTTATAAATCATATTATAAAGGCTTATTGGATGAAAATTATCAAAATATTTTGTCTTGCATTTCTTGGGAACTAATATAATAATAGTGACATATCATTTATTATAGCCTTCCTTTTCCAAGCCTCTTCAAATACAACATGTCAATATTCAATAAATTCTAAAAATTTTGAAAGAAAATTGTAGGAAATCCATTAGGGCCAAGTGCCTTGTTAGGATGGATAGATAAAACCACTTCAAGTGGCTCATCCATAGATATATTCATCAAATTTTTATTTTATCCTTGTGTGATAATTGATGTAATATTTTGCAAAAGCTTATCCTTTGCATCCTTGTCTTACCTAGTATTTTAAAAAATATTTTTGAAATAATGTTTTGCTTCCTTTCTTATATCTTCTTCTTCCTCAATATTTCATCCATCTAGAGTTAAAATAATTTTTGATGTGATGAAAAGAATAATTTATTTTTGTTATAGCATGATTTATTTTTGTATTTCTATCTCCTTCCTTGAGCCATTTCTCCTAGATTTTTAGAACCAATATGACTCCTTCTTCAATGCATTATGATAATAAAAAAGCAATTTTCCTCCTCTCACATAAGAATCCTAATCTATTCCATTAGTTTATACTATATTTGTAAATTTTTGAGCTTGAATTCAATTTATTTTTTTCTTTAAAAATATTTCCAAAAAACTTGGCATTCCAAATCTTCATTTGCTCTAAATATTTCATATTTTAACAAACTTGTACATGATCCTCCAAAATTTACATCATCCTACTATAACATAATCATCTAGAAAAAATTGAGGTCTTGGAGACACATAGACTAGAAAGAAAATAGTTTGTGATGACCATTATTGGGTAAATCACAAGTCAAAAGAAAGGGTTTGTGATATGATTTTGCTTGTAATAAAATATCTGAAAATATATTGTATAATTTATTTGCAACCATTTGTTCGATAACAAGAAGCTATCCAATATTTATACTATATGATTTTACCCAATGCATTTATTATCCCATGTATATTGAAAACTTGAAGGACTAACATCCCAAAGTCTATTTGAATTGACAAATGAAGTAAAATTTTATATTGATTTAGACCATGTTGGAACACCACCCTTCTTTTCCAAAGGAGATAGAATAGTGTTGAAATCACCCCCAAGAATTCATAGACTACAATGAATCATTCACTATATTTCATAAAAGTCTGCTAAGGTCCTTCTAACATTTTTTACAAGTAACTATAATTGGAGCATATGCAATTATAACCCTAACTTTGATGTTTTACTCTTTCCTACAAAATAGTCTAGCAACCCAATTACTTTTTGCTTCTAAAAATTGCCCATCCCATTTGTGTTTGTCCCATATTGTTGTAATACTATTTGAAGCTCCTATAGAAGAAACCACTAGACAATCACTCATATTCCAAATATTTTTAAAAGCATCTTTACATTCCTCACTACTTAATTTTATTTCTTTTATTAAAATAATCTTATGACTATAAAAACCTATTAATTCCTTAATAAATATTTTTTAGGGGTCTTATTCATACCCCTAATATGCAATGGTATCATTTTCATCATCATCACTTTTTATTTTAGTGGGCTTAGCCCCACTTCTTGTTAACACCTATGATATATTTTGACTTTCCAAATCAATATCCCTTTAAGTTTCTTTTTCTCTTTTTTCATTCTTTGATGGTCTTCCTCTCCTTTTCCTATTCCCACTAACACTCTCATCTTCATCAATCTCTTCTATTTTTTCATATTGTCCATAATTAGTTTTATCTTCTAAATATTTATGTTGCCCTAAAGAATGTGAAATGCAAGGAATAGCCTCATAAACACTTTCTTCTTTGTGTACTTGTCCCCAAAACCTTAAAGTGCAAGGATGATCCTCCATAGTCATTACTTTCTTATGCTGCATTAGAAACCCTAAATTTCCTTAGATGTCCTCCATATGCTTTTCTTTATTGTGTTGCTCTTGAAACCCTAGATTAACCTTGACCTCATTCACTTTATTTGCTTTAAAAATTATCTCTCCATATTTCTTTGCTTTAAAATTTGCCTTTCTATCTTCCTTCACACCTTTGAATCCTTTTATATTTAAACTTACATATTGTACTTCATCATCCCTTGGGTCATTATTTCTTCTAATGGTTGATTTGAGTGCACTATAATAACCTTTGTCATTTGATGACACATAGGGTTTTTTCTTACCACTTTCTTAGGAGTGGAAAATCCTTGATTTGACCCCATTTCTCCTATGATATGAGCTCCTTGTTTCACATTAAAGTTTACATCAAGCCTAAAATTTTCCATCTCTTTCTCCATCATTTTTACTTTTCAATCTCTTGCCATGTGTTCGGTTTAATGATATTTGTGACATCAAAATGTAAAATTTTTATAATCCTTATCTTGATTCAGATTTAATCCTAATGTATTGTGGTAAAGGTTTTGAAATATTCATAACAACACTTATTCAAGTGTATACAACATGTCTGATATCCTTAGTAGTTGGTCTCTCTTGGATGAACTCGCTTAGAGTATTAACAATATTTTTCAAAACCTCCTTATTGATGAGTTGATAAAGAAGTCCAAAAAGCCTAATCCACACTAGAAGCCTTTTAATAGTCTTTGTCTCCATAGAAAAAATCTCACTCCATGGTATTAAATGTAGTGCATCTTTACCCCTAAACCAAGAGCCTCCATCAATTATTTTATCCCTTATTTTTGAACTAGAGAAGATAACGAGGAAAAATCCTTTCGAAAGAAAAGTCATGGAGTAATTTGAATTCAATCCCCACTTTCACTTGATCTAATTTTGAATCTCAAAAATACTTGACCAATATCCATGGAACTTACATAATAACCCTCTGGTTTTAAGAACCATTATATCATGCTTAATCATCTTATCCCTAATAATCACCTCTGATGTAGTATTTACTAGGATAGGATTTATCATAGAATCGATATTCTTCTTGTCACTAACTAGGGCATCCATACTTCCACCTAAGGCATTCATACTTCCACCTAAAGCATCCTTACTTCCAACTAGGGCATCCTTAATTTTAGTAGGGACTTTCAAAAATGACTTTCTTGTCAGGTTATCTAGATTTTCTTCATATGAATCCTTTAATTTTTGAATTTATTCTAAGATTTAGAACAAGAAGTTGCACTTGCTACTTGATAATGCTTTGCTTCCTACTTCTTACTCATGCTTCCTACTTCTTGCTAACACTTCCTCCTTGCTCCTAGCTTGCACTCACTCCCTCTACTTACTAAAAACTCATTTTCATATTCTTTATCATATTCGTACATTTTATAAATTATTATTATTATTATTATTATTATGATTAAGTTATGTGTGACTTCTATTGGGGCCCACTCCCATTAAAATAACCAAAACATTATATTATTCTCATTATATTTCTATCAAGTTCATTAAACCAAATTGAACTTATCTTTTTTATCAAAGATATTCTTAATTTGCCTTTCTATCAAAGATATTTTTCATCTTCCTCAAACTATTATTTTTCACAATCAACTCCCTAATATTAAGAGATAAAATCCCACTCATCCAATTGTTTTCTAAAATTTGAATTTTGTCAAGATGTAAATCAACACTGCAAATGGCTAAAATATTTGTAGCTTGGTTTCTATTTCTATAAATATGTTATCCATGATAACATGTTAATTCCCTAATAATTTATTTTTTTGGATCTTATTCATACCCCTAATATTCCAAGATATCATTTTTAATATCACATTTTATTTATCATTTTGATCCCACTTCTTGCTAGCACTTATGATATTTGATTTTATTTTCCCATATCAATATCCCTCTGAGCTTCCTTTTCTCTTTGTTTTTGCTTCTTTGATTTTTCTATATTTTTTCTATTACCACCAACACTTTCATCTTCATCAATATCTTCAATTTTTGTATATAGCTCATAGTGAGACTTATCATCTATGGGTTTGTCTTGCTTTGAAGCATTTAAAATGCATGAAATAACCTCAAAAATAATTTCTTATTTATGTTTCCCTAGAAAACCTAAAATAAAAATACACTCCTTTGTCACAATTACCTTCTTATGCTACCCTAAAAATCTTAAATGACTATGGATTTCTTCCTCCTCATTTCCTTGTTATGTTTCTCTTGAAACCTTAAAGTGCAAGGGATAACCTCTACACTACTTTCATTTCTACTAAGAAGAGAGGAATCTATGTTAGAGATATTACATTATTTGGTATAATAAAGTACCTTTGAGTATTATTGTAAACATTAGATTAGGAAGTGTATGTATCTATTGTATGTGTCAAAGTGTGAAGAGTATTGTGTTATGTAATAAAGTGTGCAAATGTTAGTATACAAGGTGTTAAGTATGCAAGTGAAGAGTCATAGATGATAGGTGTTAAGAGTGCAAGTGAAGAGTCATAGATGATAGGTATCAAGTATGAAAGTGAAGAGTCATATAAGATGTGTCAAGATGTAGAGTGAGAGGTTATATAATCATGAGAGTTTTAGCATAATATGAGGCAATTGAAAGGTTGCATATCCCATGAGTTAGAGGAGAGAAAAAGTCATGTAAAGTTATAAAGGTCCATGTTATGTAATCAATCAAATCATTTTGGAATTTAATGAAGTTAGTATTTTAGTGTGAGTGATATTTATGTTATTTGTGGAGGTGATATTTTATGTGATTATTTTGATCCTAGAGAAATTTACCTATGATATTTTAAGGATTAATTGTTGATAGTGGTATCAAAGCAAGGTTGGCTAAAGTTTTGAAGTTGAAGAAGAGAGTGAAGGAGGATATTGTGAGGAAGAAAAATAGAAGTTGTTG
The DNA here is from genome assembly GCA_028583015.1 of Wollemia nobilis. NCBI lineage: Eukaryota > Viridiplantae > Streptophyta > Pinopsida > Araucariales > Araucariaceae > Wollemia > Wollemia nobilis. Next base: position 8,177 of record JAQPPZ010009062.1, read on the forward strand.
AAGGATATTGAAGAGACTATTTCAAGAAGAGTTGATGGATTATGAAGGATTGTATTATTGGTACATAAGGAAAAGAGTGGAGAAAAATAATGTGTTGGAGAAGAATAGTGGATGATTTGATGGAAGGGAGAGGAACATGAAGGAATTATTTTTTGGATATTTATAGAGAAAATATATCTAAACATTTACTACAATGAAGAAAATAATGTGATCTATGTGGAAACATTGAGTCTATGAAGAGTGAAGAACATAGCCTATGAGGAGACGTTGAGCCTATGAAGAGTGAAGAAAGTAGCCTATGAAGGGACATTGAACCTATGAGGACAAAGAACATAGATTGGTGATTTGATGAATTGAAACCATTGAAGTAGAAGCACTATGAGAAGCTATGACCTACTAGAGGAGAAGAGCCTATGAGAAGAGTGTTGGAAGAGTCGATGAGAAAGTGATAGAGACACTATGAGAAGCCATGAACAAAGGGCAAAGTAAATTCAAAGAAGGTAAAGTCACATTGAAAATATTTAGCAATAGACAAAGTGCATCAGTTGGGTAATGCCTACTAACAAGCAGACAAAGTGCACAACATCATTCATTTGAATAACATGGAAAAATTCAAGGTAATGATTTAATATTTGGTTATAAGTTATTTTTGGGTGCCTCATTTATTAACTTGATTAAGTTTGGTGTTATAAGGTTTGGAGAACAAATTTAAAATTTGATTATTATAAGGTTAAAATTTGGGGTTAAAATAAACTATTAAAGAATGAATTAATGAATGGGATATATAAGGAAATAAAACATTTGAAGTTTGATTTGAAGATTGAATCGATTAGAATTTGGGTGAACTTGAAATATAATTGTGAAATTGTGAAAGAGAATTGAATTTGGGAAATTAAAAATGAAGTGAAATTAAGATATGATGATGGAATAAAATGAAGTGAAATTAAGTGATTTAAAATTTATTTAAAGATTGTTTGATATTGAAAGGAATTTGTGAAATTGAAATTATAATTTGGGAGATAAAAGGAAAAGTTGAATTTGAGATTTGATGAATATTGATGAATGATTTGAAGATTGATTAATTAATTTTGAAAATTTGAGTAATTAAAGAAGAGGGAAGAATTTGAAATTAAAATTTGGAAGTTATAAGAAGAGAATAAATAAATTGAAACTAATTATTTGATTGGATATTAAATATTTGAAATTGAAGATCAGAGAGACATTGAATTAAAATTGTTGAAGAATAATTGACTTGTTGAAAACCATTATGGAATAAAGTAATCATAATGCATTAGTAGAAGAAAGCAAGGAAATATTGAAAGTTCTAAAAATTCACACACAATATTTGATGGAAAATAATGATGAATAAAGGGACATATCAATGAAATTAAAATAGCTTTTATACATAATCTACAGAGAAGCCAAAGATGAAAACTTTGAAATATTTGTTAATTATCTAAGTTTAGAACTTATTGAAACATATAAAAATTTTGTAGATGCTATTATATTACCTATAGATATAGGTATGATAATGGATATGGCATTATTGACTCTTGAAACTCATAAAGACAAGAACCAAAGGCAAGAAGAGTTGATTAAAATCCTAAGAGATAAACCAGTGATAAAAGATATTAGTTGTGATGCAAATGACTAATTCCATATGATAACAAATGATATTCTTCAAGAAATACATTTAACTACTGACAAGAATGTATAAACAATGATGAACAGAATGAGATATTGATGCTCTCAACATATGACAATAAGATTGATAATAACAAGTCACCAAATTCAGGTATTTATGAAATCTATTATTGTGATGACTTACTGATTCAATGTCCAAAGTCTACATCAACAAAAACAAAGAATGAAGATAAAGACAAGAAGATAGAGGATTGAAGACTAAAAGTCTTCACAATAAATAATATAATATAGGGGGTGTTGGAGATATTACACTATTTGGTATATTAAAGTACCTTTGAGTACTATTTTAAATATTAGATTAGGAAGTGCTTATATCTAATGTATGTATCAAAGTGTGGAGAGTATTATGTGTTATGTAATAAAGTGTGCAAGTGTGCAAGGTGGCAAGTATGCAAGTGAATATTCATAGGTGATAGGTGTTAAGAGTGCAAGTAAAGAGTCATAGATGATAGGTATCAAGTATGAAAGTGAAGAGTCATATGAGATGTATCAAGATGTAAAGTGAGAGGTCATGCAATCATGATATTTTTGTCATAATATAAGGTAAGTGAAAGGTTGCATCTACCATGAGTAAGAGGAGAGCAAAAGTCATGTATATATAACAACCCTCAAAAATAAGAAACAAGAAACACATAGAAAAGAAAGAGATTTTTTTTTAATAAGGAGAGGGATTCATAAACTCCTAACCAACCTTAGGTTAACTTAATGTTTAAAAAACCCCTAAGTTCCTCAAAGAACTATATCTCATAAGATTTCCTCATGCAAGTCCATTTGCATATGCGTATCATATGTCATGCAAATAAGTCCATCAATCTCATCATTCTTGATGAGCTAGACTTATCACCTTCAGCCATTAGAAGGTATACACACATATCCATACTCTGCACAAGCCATTATGCATAGGTATAGTATGTGTATTGCAAGTTAAGCTATCAATATTGTCTTTCGACAAGCTATCTTAACTCAGACGTAGTCTTTTCACAAACCTAGTTACCATTCTCCCTAAGTGGTCTTAATACCTTAGGTCCACTATGTTCACCCTAAGGGGGTCTCAATCCCTTAGGTTATCCTCTAATTTCACCCTAGAACTTATTACTTATTATTATTATTAGCAAGGAAAACAAGGATAACACTAGATACTAAATATAACAAAACATAGCTCATAAAACATGCAAAGATACTAGAAAGAAAGCCATATCCAAGAAGATAAACATGAACTAGAAAGGATTTAAATACAAAGTATAAATAATTCAAATAACAATTTAGAGGTACATCTTCCAACATTTGATCAATTATTACATATAAGCAAGTATGGTAAATCCTCCATACTATTAAAGAATAATATATTACATCAATTTCATCTGGAAAATATCCTCATAAATCTAGTCTATTTGAGCATAAGTAAATAAATGGTAAGTAGAGAGCAAACTGGTGCATTGGTCCATCCATAACTTTAGTCCTCCCACTTTTCCATTGGTTATTTGAGGATATTAGGGGATAAAGGCACTCATAGTTCAGGATAGGCATACCTCTAAATGCATTTACTTTCTTTACTTTACCAAATTGTAACTAGACAATTTAATCAAGTCTTAACCATATAATAGCATAGTTTATATCATAAAAGAATCATTACTTTTATTATCTCCTCTCAAATACCCCTAGAGAGAGAGTTATTCAACATGCTCCATTTAGATCATGGTTATTACTTAAATCAATCCTAGTCTTGTCTTTATAGCATTAAAGTCCCATACCTTTAACCTCTAAAACAATCCTTTCATTTATTCACCAAATTAAAGCTTTTCTCCTTAATTTTTAAAAATAAATATTTTCCCATTCATTCCATAAACTAAATTCCCATACCTTTGGTTTACAAATAAACTATACCATTCAGTTAATGAATCAAAAACACCTACTCTAATCCATCAATAAACCCTTTCTTTACTATCAACTAAAGCTCACAACTCTAATTAATAATAATAATGAAATAATTTCTTTTCACTAATCTAATAATTCCATATCTAATTAATCATAAATTCATATGTTCTTCTCTTTACATTAATCAAATAATTCCATATCTAATTAATCATAAAGTCATGTTCTTCTCTTTACATTAATCAAATAATTCCATATCTAATTAATCATAAGGTCATATGTTCTTCTCTTTACATTAATAAAATAATTCCATATCTAATTAATCATAAAGTCATATGTTCTTCTCTTTACATTAATCAAATAATTCCATCTATTTCCAAATAATTAAAACATCACTCTTTTCCATATGTTTCCATCTGTACTCCTCCCTCGTCCCTTTGAAGACCAAGGAGGACTCCATGTATGCCGAGTTTGAGCCAAAATCTAGGTCCGTTAAGTGCTCCTCATCCAAGTTCCTCTAGAACCTCAACCCATCCTTTGTTCGCACTTCATCACATTAGAAGAAGCTAAAGAAGGAGACGTCATCCCTAGTGAAAACAATTGAGTTGACCAAGGAGGTCTACTATGAGGTGGTCCATCCGAAGGAGCCATTGAAGGAGGATGGTAATGTCACATCCACTGATACACTTAGTAGAGCTATGCTCACCCATATTTCTAGCTCAATGGCCACCCTTTCCATGATTACCAATTCATCCAAGGTTGCTTGGATGATCTACAACCAAGTAGCGAAGGACCTTGATGCAACACATGGTCATTTCAACACCATTTTCAAGGAGATTGATGAGTCTCCAAGCACTAATAATGGGAATTGAGTTACTGGTTTCTACTAGGGGTGTCCCCTTGAGATGGCCTCATTTTTCATTTTTTGTCTAGATGGGATCATCCCCTATGGTCATCTATATTTGATAATTTGTTTTCATGTAAGGTCGGACCCCTCTTGCGGGATGCCCTCTGTTTTGTCCTTTGGGTCTAAAATTTTGATGTGTCTCCTTTGGTTGTAATAAGGTTTTGGGGCTCCTTTCAAAACCCATTTTCAATGAAATTCCCTTTTATTGACCAAAAACAAAACATCACTCTTTTAATTAATATGCCTAGCAACTAAAGAAACACCCATCTCTACAAGAAAGAGGGTGGTCTCTCCAACAACTAGAGCTTGAATTCACAAGGAAACCCAAAAGGCCACACAATACAGGTGCACAAAAGAAGGGTACACGATGGAAGACAATCACCCTCAACATAGGTTGGAGATAGAGGAACTATCTCACTACTACCCATAGGGTGCACAGTGAAACCCACCAATTACGGCCTGACTTGATGTCAACTAGCTATGAAGGTAAGGAGTCTCCAATGCAATGAGATTAGCATTAAGGAACCATATTCTTCTTTATAAGAATAATTCCCTAATAATTTTTTTGAAGTGCAATTGATTTATTAGGAAGTACCATTGTTATTTAAAATAAACAATTCTTTTATTTTTAAACAAAATAATACAACTAATAGTAAAATTTACTTTATCATCTAAAAATAATAGACAATTTCTATTTATAATGAAATTCATTTATCATTTAAATAACCCACTATTGTTCATAAATGAAGTTTTATTATCATTTAAATTAGAGCATCTACTAATTTCAAATGAAATCTATTATTATTTAAAGCATTCATAAATTTTAAATGAAACCTACTATCATTTAAAATAAAGCATTCATTAATTTTAAATGAAACCTACTATCATTTAAAATAAAGCATTCAGTAATTTTAAATGAAACCTACTATCATTTAAAATAAAGCATTTACTAATCATTCTATTTTTTCGAGAAACACAAGAAGTTATGAAGACAACCAACCCATGCATTCTTTCCAAACCATTGAGGCAAATAGTGATGAAGTAAAATATAATCAAACATGTGCAATAGACAAAGAGGGGAATCTTTCCATCAACCTAGTCACTTGTCTCAGTCGAAGAATTTACGATAGCTACTAGACTATCAATCTTGAGGCTCAAGGTGGCTAGCTATTGATGATTATCCCTAATCAATTATGCATACCATATGAAAGTATCCATCCATGTTACCCCTAAGTTGCCTTATCATCACTTCCAATATCAAGTACCCTCACCTTTGGTGGATGACTCAACTTATTCCACCTATGAGCATACTTGATCCTACACATTGGCAACTTGTTAGCAGTATCATGTTCTTCCATACCAACTAAAATCACATAGTTGCTTAATTGCACATAATCAAGTATTAAAGCATCATTAAATTAATACATTGTTTTCCATGCTAAAAATTCCATCAAGGAGGGTCATGACATCCTATCCCACTGGGACTAAACACCATCCCAGGTGTTTCCAGTTTTACAATAATAACAAAAAAAAGTAAACTATTACATTTAAAAAATTTCAAACAAGAAGGGAAAATGTTTTTGCATATCCTCCATTTTCTTCCAAGTGGCATTTCTTTCAGAGAAACGGTCCCACTAGACCTTACATTGCTCAAGAGTCTGATTCTGCATAGTCTTAGAATGAAACTCGAGAATATTTACTAGCATCACTTCAATTACCTCTGGATTTGCCATTTGTAAATTAGAAACATCCCACACATGTTCAAGGTCAGCAAAATATTTCCTAAGCAAAGATATATGGAAAGTATCATGGATTTTTGACAGATTAGGAGGTAAGGCAAGTTGTTATGCAACTGAATTGATCTTCCCAGTGATCTCAAAGGGTCCTACAAACTGTGGATCCAACTTCATGAATTTAATCACACTTTTCATTGGTTTAACCCTTAGGTACACTTTGTCTCCCACCAAGTACTCTCTTGAAGTTCTCTTTAAAGCTACATAACTCTTCTACCTATTAGCAACTTCTTTGAGTCTTTGCCTGATTACCTTTAATTGATCTTCCATTTCTTTGACCATTTTTGGATCAATCACAACTCTATCTTCTAGGTTATCCCAAGATAATGATGTCCTACAATTTCATCCATACAAGGCATCTAAAGGTGTCATTCCTAGAGATGATTGATGCCCATTGTTGTAGGTTAACTCTACTAGATGTAGATAGTCTTCCCAATGAGATTTGTGATCCATGAAGTACATGTGAAACATATCCTCTAGTACTTGGTTTACCCATTCTATTTGACCATCTATCTCAGGGTGGTATGCCAAACTCATATTCAGTTTCGTGCCTATTGAATGATGAAGGGATTTCCAAAATTTAGAAGTGAACTTGAAATCCATATATGAGATAATTACCTCAAGAAACCCATGCAATCGAAACACTTCTTTGGAAAATTTGTTATCCACTACTTGAGCATCATCCTTGGTACTTCCAAGTATAAAATACACAATCTTAGTCAATTTTTTGACTACTATAAGGATTGCATCATGTTGGTACCTAGTTTTAGGTAAACCTACTATAAAATCCATAGATATGACCTACCATTTCTGTGTAGGTACACTATGTGGATACAACTATCCTACGAGATGCTTGCATTCTACCTTAACTTTCTAACATTTGAGGCATCGAGCGATAAAATTGGTGATATCCTTCTTCATCCCTACCCAGAAGAAGGTTCTTTTCATGTTCTCCCTCATTTTGGCTCCTCCAAGGTGAGCATAATAAGGAGATCTATGGGATTCTTGCATTAATAGTTTTCTTAAATCACCCACTTTTGGTATGATGATTCTACCTTTGTAGCACAAAAGGTTATCTATCATTCCAAACTCCTTATCACCCTTAGGGTCTCTATCCATTCTAGCTTGAATTTCTAAGCAATACTCATCCCGAGATTGCTCTTGTCTCACTTGGTCCATCAACTTCATGTGACTTATGGTTATGGTTGCTATGTGTCTCCTTTTACTCAAGGCATCAACAACCTTATTCTCTTTCCTCTTTATGTACTCAATTTCAAAGCCATACTCAGTGAGAAACTCAATCCATATTCTCTATCTTGCATTGAGTATTGGATGGGTAAATATGTACCTTAGAATTTGGTGGTCAGATTTTAATTCAAAAGGTCTCCCCACAAAATAGTGGCACCAGACCTTTAGAGCATGCACCATAGTAGCTAGATCTAAATAGTGAGTAGCATAATTAACTTCATGGCTTCTAAGCTTCCTTGAAGTATAAGCTACTACTGACTCTTCTTGCATGAGTACTCCTCCTAACCCTTCCAGCTATGCATCAATGCATACTAAAAAATCTCCTTGTGGATCTAGAGTTTTCAATATTGGTGCGGAGGTAGCTTCACACTTTTTTGTCCATTTGAATTCCTTTCCTTTCTTCTAAAGGTTAGTTATTGCCACATCAATCTTGGAGAAATATTTTATATAACATCTATAGTAGTCCGTTAACCCCATGAAGCTTCGTATCTCAGTAATATTAGTAGGGGGTGGTCAGTTTAATATGGCTTCAATATTCTCTAGATCCATAGCAATTCCTTCTATTGATATAATATGTCCTAGATATCATACCTCTAAAACATAGAAATCGCTCTTGGCTAGATTTCCATAGAGTTGGTTTTCCCTTAACAACTCTAACACGATCTTGAGATGTTTATCATGTTCTTCCTTGTTTCAAGAGTATATCAAGATATCATCTAGAAATACAAGGACAAACTGGTCTAGGTGTCTTTTGAACATGTTGTTCATTAAATTCATGAAGGGATCTAGGGTGTTAGTCAATATAAAGGGTAGGACTGTAAACTCATAGTGTCCATACCTAGTCTTGAATGTCATCTTGTGAGTATCCTCCTCACGTATTCTTAACTGGTGATAACTTGATCTTAGATCGATCTTAGTAAACATTGTGGCATCTCTTAATTGATCGAATAAATCTTCAATTCTAGGTAGGGGATACCGATTCTTGATTGTAGCTTTATTCAGCATCCTATAGTCAATACACAACCTTAAAGAGTCATCTTTCTTTTTCATAAATAAAATCAGTGCACCCCAAGGTGACACACTTGGTTTTATCAACCCCTTTTCTAATAACCCTTGCAATTGTACCTTTAATTCTTGCATCTTGATAGGAGTCATCCTATATGGATATCTATGAATTGGTTTTGCTCCTAGCATAAGATCAATAGTGAAATCAAATTCTCACACAGGAGGGAGTCTAGGTAAATCCTCAGGAAATACATCCTTGAAATCTTGTAAAATGTTGGAAATTTTGAGTAGTTGTGTTGTCATTGATGTCAAGAGTCAATGTCAGTGATGTCAAAAGTCAATGCAAGGATTTGACAAAAGGAGGGTTAAAATATTTATATTTTAAGCCCAAGAGATTTGGTTTAAAGCTTCACATGATTGGTCAAAAGGTTGGCTAAATACCCCGAAGGAAGGAGATACCTAGGCCCAAAGGAAATAATATTATAATATTTATTATTATAATATTAAAGGTTGTTAAGATAAGGCCTAAGGTAAAAAGAAACACCTAGGCCCAAAGGAAATAATATTATAATATTCATTATTATAATATTAAGTGTTAAAATATAATGCCTAAGGTTACTTATAAATTATTTATAATATTTATATTATAAATTAATTTATAAAATAAATTAATTAAAACCCTTGGTAAGGGTTGGGCGCAAAAACATTAAAGTTTAATTTTTCCCATCGATGTTCGAGCAAAAAGGAGTATGGTATTTATACCATAAGGTTTGTGGCATTAATGTAAGTCTCCGAATGCATATGCATATAGTGGATAAATTGGTTGATGCGAATTCATGAGCGCAAAAGGACAGAAGCTTTTAATTTTTAAAAGCAAAAGAAAAATCATGGAAGGATAAAGTGACAAGGGTTCATACCCTTATCACCAACCACATGGTTGGGCTAGTGGCAAAGCTTGGTAGCGTAAGTCATTGGGCGAATGGAGGTCTCGCATTCGAGTCCCGATGGTAGTAGAGGGAGAAAGTTTTGTTAAATTATTTTGGTGCCAAGTGGAAGGTACAAAGCGCAGGAGGTGCTTTAGTGGTCTCAAGTGAGCACCTAGCTCACATGGCAGTTAGGCCATGGCTAAGGCGCTAGTGACAGTGCAACAGGGGATCGAATCCCATTGAGGCAACGCACAAAAGGTATTTAATTTTTGAATTAATAATTTGTGCCTTTGTCTAAGTCGTATGGTATGCGCTTTGTGGAGATATAAGGTGGTTAAAATAAATTTTATTTTTTCCATATTTGAGGGTGTTGAATGATTTAAATTGTGATTTAAAAGTGCATTGGAATATTTCTGAATGGTGGTTATAATTATTTTGAAAATGCATTTTTGATAAGTAGGGAGATATAAGGAAGTAATTTTGATTATTCTATGCATTAAATTTCTGAAGGAAGTTATAGTGAATTATTGTGAAAGTGAATTATTGGAGTCTTTGTTGATTATGTTTTGAGTGTGTTAAGAGGGAGTTAAAAGGTGTATGAGGAATTTTTGAATGTGTGTATATTTTGCTAAAATATTTTGAAGGGTTTGATTATTGGAATTGATGCAATATTTTGAGAAACCAAGAGAGTGGTTTGGAATTTATTTGGGCACACATATTGAAGGTTTGCTAACTCATAAAGAAGTGTTGTGCTAACCTTTATAGTAGCAAAAGTCATTGTGAGTGAAACAGGTTTTGAAGATATATCTCCATCAAAACAAAAGGTATGGGCACATCATCCTTTGATTAGAGTGTTGTTGAATTGAATGTTGTGAAATGCAAAGGTGGAGTGAAAAGGATTGTTTGATAAGCATTGTTGGAAATATTTGAGTGGTTTTCATATGCATGATTGGTGAATGTTTAGAGAACATTTGAGATAGAGATTGAAGATTATTGGAGTTAGGGTTTGAGACCCATATTGTGTGTTGTTGGAAGTAGTGTGAAACACTTGGTTAGGGTTTGTAAGCAAGTTGTGCTTCATTGGTTGAATGATTGAGTGAAATTCTTGAGCATTGGTTTTGAGTGATATTGAAAGTGAATGTGCAAACATTAGAAATCAGATTTGTGAAAGTGATAGACTTAATGATTGAGTAGAACATATTGAGTTTTTGATAGAGTACATCATTCTCTATATGTTCCAGAGGTTAAAAGAATTCTGAATAGAATATGTCTAAACTGCTTCAAGTTAAAGGAATTACTTTGAAGATTAGACAAAGCAATTGATAGCATTGTGTGCAATATTTGAGATTGATTGAGCATATCTTGTGAGTTGTATTGAGCATATGTTTGAGCAGATTTGAGTAAGATTTGATTGAATTTGGGAAGTCTTTGTGAAGACTTGAGAGCAGATTTGAGCAAGATCTTGATGAGGATTTGTCAAGATTTGAGTTAAGTCTTGGTGAAGACTTGAGAAAGTTAATTATTGATTTGTTCAAGCTTTGTGTTAAGGCTTGGAGAAGATCTAAGCAGAGTTGATTGATTGATTTGTTCAAGCTTTGTGTTAAGGCTTGGGGTAGATCTAAGAAGAGTTGATTTGTGATTGGATCAAGATTTGTGTTAAGGCTTGAGGATAGATTTGAGGATAGATTTTGGTGTAGATTTAAGAGCAGATTTATGCTAGACCTAAGATAGAGTTAGAGTAGATTTGTACTAGATCGAGGATAGTGTTTAGTGTAGATTTGAGATAGAGTTGAGAGCAAGCTTTGGAGGTGATAGAGTAGAGGATAGTAGTCTCTAGTGGATAGAGATCCATTAGCTAGGGTAGTGAGGACAAAGGTATTATGAGTGAGGATAGAGGTCTTCTATGGAGAGAGATCCACAAGCCAGTGTAGTGGGGGTAGTAGTCTTCTAGAAGATCACCAGCCAGAGTAGAGGAGAAAGAGTTCTCCTATGGATAGAGATCCATGAACCAGAGCAAGGGGAAAGAGTTCTCCTATGGAGTGTGATCCATGAAGCAGTTGGGAAGATAGAGTTCTTCTATGGAGAGAGATCCATAAACCAGTTGAGGAGAAAGAGTTCTCTTAGGTCAAGTTCCACAAACCAGAGAAGAGGGGAAAGAGTTCTCCTATGGAGAGAGATCCACAAATTAGAGCATTAGGGGATTGGTGTCTCCTTTGGATAGAGGTCCATAAACATTGTAATAGGGAAGTGATTCCCAAGATATTTGTTGAGAAAATTTAGTAGAAATATTTTCTCCATGGAGTAGCCCACATTGGGTGAACCACATTAAATTGGTGTCTCTATTGTGTGTGATGATTTGTGCATTACTTTGATTACTACTATTGATATTGCCATTGATAATATTGGATAATATTATTTGGGAAAGAAAAGTAAAAGTTGGTCTTATACTATTCACCCCCCTCTCAATATAAGCTTGTGTTCTTCAATTGGTATCAGAGCGGGTTCCTTCAAAAGAGTTTAACAACTTGAAGGAAAAGTATATAGGAACACAGATGGCATCTCAGAGTGGATATTCAACAAATAAGGCACCATTGTTTGATGGGAACAATTATGCATTTTGGAGTGTAAGAATGAAGATTTACCTAATGGCACAAGGAAATGAGACATGGCAAGTAATTGAGGATGGGTACACACCACCAACTACTCCTCCTATAGATAAATATGGTAAGCTCCTACATATGAATAATTCAAAGGCAATGAATGCAATATTAAGTGGTTTACGGGAAGAAGAGTTTGTAAAAGTTATGCATTGCACATCAAAAAAAGATATTTGGGAAAAGTTGAAGAAAACATATGAGGGAGACAAAAAGGTCAAGATGGCAAAATTGCAAAATCACAAGAAAATATTTGAAGACTTGAAGATGAAGGATGAGGAAGACATTGCTACATACTTACTTCATGTGGATGAGGTTGTTAACTCCATGCAAGGACTTGGGTTTAAAGTTGAAGAATCAGATGTTTGTCAAAAGGTTTTAAGGTCACTCCCTAAGAGGTATAGTGAAAAGGTTTCAGCCATAGAAGAAACAAGAGATATTGAAACTTTGACTAGGGATGAGTTACATGGAACTCTCACAACTTTTGAGATGAGAATAGGAAAGGATCCTATCCCCAAGATAGAGGTAACCTTCAAAGTAGCAAAGAAGACAAAGGATAAGAAGTCAGATTCAAGTAATGAGTCATCCAGTGAAGAAGAAGTAAACTATGGTAGAAGGAACAAGGACTCAAGAAAGCACAAAGGTACAAAAATAATTAAGTGTTTCAATTGTGGTAAATATGGTCACTATGCATCTAACTATCCAGAAGCTGGAAGTAGTAGTGGTGAAGAGAAACAGGATCATAAGAACAAGGAAGAAGGAAAATCTAGGTATCAAAAGAAAAATAGGTATGGACAAAACAAGCATGAAAATAATTTTTTCTAGAGGCATAAGAAGAGTTTTTATGTAGATAAGACAGGCAAGATTTCAAGTGATAGTGATGAAATATCTTCAGATAATGAAGAAGAAGAAATTCTCTTCTTGGCAATAGAGGAAGAAGGAAGTGCTTCTATTGAAGATAAATCTAAAAGGTATGAAGATGCTCTTGAAGACAAAAAGGTAGAGGAAGAATCAAAAAATGAAGAGGAAGGAGAAGTTGATCTAGAAGGTGAGCTTATTTCTGCTCTTAAGGAATTAAGAAAGGTAAGAAAATAGAACTCAAAACTCAAGGTTCAATTTCAAGAATGTGATGAAGAGAAAGGAAAGCTTATACAAGATCTGACAAACTCAATAGCTAAGACAAGGAGATTTAAAGAGAAGTTAGAGGTAAAAGTCTTAGAATGTGAAATATTAGAGCATGAGGTAGCTTCACTAAGGAAGGAAGTGAAAGAGTCTAAAGACAAGCTACACAAGTTTGGGAGAAGCTCAAAGACCTTGGATAAGATTATCAAGGTACAAAGATCTTCATCAAACAAGACAGGACTTGGTTTTGAAGAAGAACAAAGAGAACAAGGAGAGGAGTCAATCTCAAGATCCAAAGAAGAAGAAGCTTCAGAAGAAGAGAGTGAAAGAGAAAGTGAGACTTATGAGGATAAGTTGGAAAATAGAAGGTTCAACAAGGAAAGGAACAATGCACAAATAAGGAACATAGGAAACATCACAAGGAAGAAAGGACTAAGAGACCAATGGGGTCAAGGCAAGATTTCTTCAATGGATATTGCTTCTCATGTCATAGGTTTGGTCACAAGGCTATGCAGTGCAGGACACATGAAAAGAAGGAATATGGTTTCACCAAGAGAAATTTCAGAAATGGGTATCTCTTTCAAGGGTATTGTCACTCTTGTAATCAGTTTGGTCATAAAGCAATTCATTGCAGGGTTCATGATAGGAATGGATATGGCTTCACCAGAAGGAACTTCAAGATATTTGCACCTTCAAGGAACCACAACATTAAGTGTTATAAGTGCAATAATGTTGGGCATATGGCTAAGTGGTGTAGAACAAAATTTCCAGAGACAAGAAAGAATAGGGTTACTCAAAAGAATCAGAAGGATCAATTGAGGAAGAAGGTGGACAAAGAAAAAGAGCAGTGTATGCTGGGAGTAGAGATACTCCCACCCCAAAATTAACCACCTCAAGGAGAGGAGGTGGGGAGGGGGCTGAGCTAAGAGTCTTATATTTAGCCCCAAAGGTGTCCCTTTGCCATTGATGTCAAAGGGGGAGAGATTTGAGTTAGGGGAGAGTCAATCAGGGGAGAGAAATTGGAAAAAGGAAAAAGGAATGGTTAAGGAAAAAGGGTTGCCATCAATGACAAAGGGGGAGATTGTTGGAAATTTTGAGTAGTTGTGTTGTCATTGATGTCAAGAGTCAATGTCAGTGATGTCAAAAGTCAGTGCAAGGATTTGAAAAAAGGAGGGTTAAAATATTTATATTTTAAGCCCAAGAGATTTGGTTTAAAGCTTCACATGATTGGTCAAAAGGTTGGCTAAATACCCTGAAGGAAGGAGATACCTAGGCCCAAAGGAAATAATATTATAATATTTATTATTATAATATTAAAGTTGTTAAGATAAGGCCTAAAGGAAGAAACACCTAGGCCCAAAGGAAATAATATTATAATATTCATTATTATAATATTAAGTGTTAAAAATAATGCCTAAGGTTACTTATAAATTATTTATAATATTTATATTATAATTAATTTATAAAATAAATTAATTAAAACCCTTGGTAAGGGTTGGGCGCAAAAACATTAAAGTTTAATTTTTTCCCTCATCGACGTTCGAGCAAAAAGGAGTATGGTATTTATACCATAAGGTTTGTGGCATTAATGCAAGTCTCCAAATGCATATGCATATAGTGGATAAATTGGTTGATGCAAATTCGTGAGCGCAAAAGGACAAAGCTTTTAATTTTTAAAAGCAAAAGAAAAATCGTGGAAGGATAAAGCGACAAGGGTTCATACCCTTATCACCAACCAAGTGGTTGGGCTAGTGGCAAAGCTTGGCAGCGTAAGTCATTGGGTGAATGAGAGGTCTCATGTTCGATTCCCAATGATAGCAGAGGGGAGAAAGTTTTGTTTAATTGTTTTGGCGCCAAGTGGAAGGAACAAAGCACAGGAGGTGCTTTAGTGGTCTCAAGTGAGCGCCTAGCTCACATGGTGGTTAGGTCATGGCTAAGGCACTGGTAGCAGTGCAACAGGGGATCGAATCCCATCGAGGCAGCATGCACAAAGGTATTTAATTTTTGAATTAATAATTTGCACCTTTGTCTAAGTCGTATGGTATGCGCTTTGTGGAGATATAAGGTGGTTAAAATAAATTTTATTTTTTCCATATTTGAGGGTGTTGAATGATTTAAATTGTGATTTAAAAGTGCATTGGAATATTTCTGAATGGTGGTTATAATTATTTTGAAAATGCATTTTTGATAAGTAGGGAGATATAAGGAAGTAATTTTGATTATTCTATGCATTCAAATTCTGAAGGAAGTTATAGTGAATTATTGTGAAAGTGAATTATTGGAGTCTTTGTTGATTATGTTTTGAGTGTGTTAAGAGGGAGTTAAAAGGTGTATGAGGAATTTTTGAATGTGTGTATGTTTTGCTAAAATATTTTGAAGGGTTTGATTATTGGAATTGATGCAATATTTTGAGAAACCAAGAGAGTGGTTTGGAATTTATTTGGGCACACATATTGAAGGTTTGCTAACTCATAAAGAAGTGTTGTGCTAACCTTTATAGTAGCAAAAGTCATTGTGAGTGAAACAAGTTTTGAAGATATATCTCCATCAAAACAAAAGGTATGGGCACATCATCCTTTGATTAGAGTGTTGTTGAATTGAATGTTGTGAAATATAAGGTGGAGTGAAAAGGGTTGTTTGATAAGCATTGTTGGAAATATTTGAGTGGTTTTTATATGCATGATTGGTGAATGTTTAGAGAACATTTGAGATAGAGATTGAAGATTATTGGAGTTAGGGTTTGAGACCCATATTGTGCTTTTGTTGGAAGTAGTGTGAAACACTTGGTTAGGGTTTGTAAGCAAGTTGTGCTTCATTGGTTGAATGATTGAGTGAAATTCTTGAGCATTGGTTTTGAGTGATATTGAAAGTGAATGTGCAAACATTAGAAATCAGATTTGTGAAAGTGACAGACTTAATGATTGAGTAGAACATATTGAGTTTTTGATAGAGTACATCATTCTCTATATGTTCCAGAGGTTAAAAGAATTCTGAATAGAATATGTCTAAACTACTTCAAGTTAAAGGAATTACTTTGAAGATTAGACAAAGCAATTGATAGCATTGTGTGCAAGATTTGAGTTTGATTGAGCATATCTTGTGAGTTGTATTGAGCATATGTTTGAGCAGATTTGAGTAAGATTTGATTGATAGATATTTTTAAGATTTTTGTGAAGACTTGAAAGCAGATTGAGCAAGTTATTGATAGGACTTGTAAGATTTGAGTTAAGTCTTGGTGAAGATCTAAGAAAGTTGATTGATTTATTTGTTCAAGCTTTGTGTTAAGGCTTGGGACAGATCTGAGTAGAGTTGATTGATTGATTTGTTCAAGCTTTGTGTTAAGGCTTGGGGTAAATCTAAGTAGAGTTGATTTGTGATTGGATCAAGATTTGTGTTAAGGCTTGAGGATAGATTTTGGTGCAGATTTGAGAGTAGATTTGTGCTAGACCTGAGATAGAGTTAGAGCAGATTTGTACTAGATCGAGGATAGTGTTTGGTGCAGATTTGAGATAGAGTTGAGAGTAATATTTGGAGGTGACAGAGTAGAGGATAGTAGTCTCCAGTGGATAGAGATCCATTAGCCAGGGTAGTGAGGATAGAGGTCTTATATGGAGAGAGATCCACAAGCCAGTGCAGTGGGGGTAGTAGTCTTCTAGAAGATCACCAACCAGAGAAGAGGAGAAAGAGTTCTCCTATGGATAGAGATCCATGAACCAGAGCAAGGGGAAAGAGTTCTCCTATGGAGTGTGATCCATGAAGTAGCTGGGAAGATAGAGTTCTTCTATGGAGAGAGATCCATGAACCAGTTGAGGAGAAAGAGTTCTCCTGGGTCAAGTTCCACGAACCAGAGAAGAGGGGAAAGAGTTCTCCTGTGGAGAGAGATCCACAAATCAGAGCATTAGGGGATTGGTGTCTCCTTTGGACAGAGGTCCATAAACATTGTAATAGGGAAGTGATTCCCAAGAGATTTGTTGAGAAAATTTAGTAGAAATATTTTCTCCGTGGAGTAGCCCACATTGGGTGAACCACATTAAATTGGTGTCTCTATTGTGTGTGATGATTTGTGCATTGCTTTGATTACTGCTATTGATATTGCCATTGATAATATTGGATAATATTTTTGGGAAAGAAAAGTAAAAGTTGGTCTTATACTGTTCACCCCCCTCTTAGTATAAGCTTGTGTTATTTCCAACACCTTTTTCTTTTGGTCTTCTCCAACTTTATTTAGCTTAATCACATAGACTATCTCTCATTTCCTGAGAGATTTATTTAATTTCATAACTAACAACATATAGGGTTTGAATACCCCTTGCTCACTATGAATTCTTAGTCTTTCCTTCTCTTATTTAGAATACTAAATCCATATGTCTTAGAAATTGATTACAACTTTATGGACCTATAACCAATCCATCCCTAGGATTACATCAAAGGCATGAAGTGGAGCTACATATAAGCAACCTTCCATGGTTCCACTAGCTAAAACAATTTCTATCATAGGAAAACACTGGTTTACTAAGTAGATTTATCTAGAACCATACTCGACCTTCCATCCATGAGCTAAATATCTAGGTCTTTTTGGCATATCCTTTGCTAACTTGCAATAAATGAAGCTATCAATGGATCCACTATCAATTATAATATTTACTTGCTTATCAAAAATCTTACCTTTTATAATCAATGGGGTAGTTTTCCCCTCAAGCTTATGACTCCCAGTTGTAGCGTAGATATAGCGTGAATGATACTTTCCTTTAGCATTGGATGTGCTCGGTCCTAATAGATGTGGACATTGATTACCAAAATGTGGTCCTCTATAATGGTAATAGCCATACTTGGATCCTTGCTATTTTTTAACGTCTGCTCCTCTCTTTTGATTTTTGGAGCTAAATTTTATAGTTTTTGTAATTGAGATTTAGTGTTATTGGTGTTGTTGCCTTTCTTCTAAAATTTATTCTTGAAATTTTTTTATTTCCATTAGATTTCTTCTTTGGATTTTGGGGGTTTTTAGCCTTCTAACCTTGTTCACCCTCCCATTTTACAAACCCATCGCTATTTATCTTCCTTAGTGTCTGTTGATCTCACTTGGATAAGGTGTCATATTTTTAATGGGAGTGTGACTCTGCTTTCTTCGCCAGGTTGTACACATTTTCTAATTACTTAGGCTCATACATGTCTACATCATGCTTTATCCTATATTCCAACCCATGAGTAAGCTTATGAACTTGCATTTTATCATTATAGGTAGGTACATACTTCAACAATCTTACCAACTTTTGTAGTATATTTCCACTATGTTGGTTCCTTGCCTTAAACTGGCAAACGCCTCATTTTTTAGAGCATATAAATTCTTCGTAAGGAACCTCTTTTTGAAGATGAATATAAATCCCTTCCATAATATGTCTACTGGTTACATCCTAGTTTCGTCATAATAATTTTCCCACCAATCTAGGGTGGCCACTTCAAGGTAAATTATAGCCCAACTAGTCTAGGTTCCTAGAGAATATCCCTTTATCATGAAGTAAAGTTCCAATTTCCTTAACTAAGCCTCAACTACATCTCCTTCTCCTTATCCATAAAAATTGGAGATACAAATATTATTTAGGTATCTTATCATTTCCTTTTCTAAAAGGGCTCTAGCTTGTAACTATTCTGCAATTAGTACCTCAACTTAGTTAACCTCTGAGCCTCTAGCCTAAAAATTTTAATTCATAATGGTTTATAATACCTATCTCATTTGATCTTGCATGGCAGCAACTATAGTAGTGAGATTATCCATTCCCCTATTGGAAATTTTTGGATTCTCATTTTGGATCCTTTCTTTGATATTACTTTGTCGAGTCCATCTAAGTGGAGGTGTAGGCCTCCCCTTTCTAGCCTTGGGTGGTATATTGACCTAGTTACAACCAATAAAATGATTAGGTTACAAATTCACCTTAAATTGTACCACTGATTCAAGCCACAATACATAGTTCTTCTTTCCAAAATCATCAATAATTTAACTAGGATAACATTTCAATATTATGATGTATCATTAATACCAAAGTCCATACTTAGGTATATAACAATCATCCACTCTTGATATTAATTCAACATTAGACTCTAGCAAGTAGAGATTCTAGTTCATCCTAAATTTAGCTTAAACTTAAGAAAGCCTTCATTGGATACATCCAAATATCTTTAGCACATAAGAAGCTCTATACCATTGTACCTAGATCTCTCATACCAAATGTAATAATCCTAAAAAATAAGAAACGAGAAACACACAGAAAAGAAAGAGAATTTTTTTACAAAGAAGATGGATTCATAAACATCTAACCAAAATTAGTTTAACTTGATGTGTAACAAAACTCCTAAGTTACGCAAAGAACTATATCTCATAATATTTCCTCACACAAGTCCATATGCGTAGGTGTATCGTATGTCATGAAAATAAGTCCATCAATCTCATCATTATCTATGAGATAAAATTATCACCTTAAGACATTAGAAGGTATGCATGCATCTCCATACTCTATACAAGCCATTATGCATAGGTATGTTATGTGTATTGCGAGTTAAGCCATCAATCTCTTCTTTTGATAAGATATTTGAACTCAGATGTAGTCTTTCCACAAACCTAGTTACCATTCTCCCTAAGGGGTCTTAATACATTAGGTCCACTATGTTCAATCTAAGGGGGTCTCAATCCCTTAGGTTATCCTCTAATTTCACCCTAGAACTTATTACTTATTATTATTAGCAAGGAAAATAAGGATAGCACTAGATACTAAATCTAACAAAACATAACTCATACAACATGCAAAGATACTAGAAATAAAGCCATATCCAAGAAGATAAACATGAACTAGAAATTATTAAAATACAAAGCATAAATAATTCAAATAATAATTTAGAGGTACATCTTCCAACATTTGATCAATTATTACATATAATAAAGTATGGTAAATCCTCAATACTTTTAAAGAATAATATATTACATCAATTTCATTAGGGAAATCTCCCCAAAAATCTAGTCTATTTGAGCATAAGTAAATAAATGGTAAGTAGAGAGCAAACTAGTGCATTGGTCCATTCGTAACTTTGGTCCTCCCACTCTTCCATCGATTATTTGAGGATAGTAGGGGATCAAGGCACTCATAGTTCAGGATAGACATGCCTCTAAATGCATTTACTTTCTTTACTTTACCAAATTGTAACTAGATAATTTAATCAAGTATTTAACCATATAATAGCATAGTTGATATCATAAAAGAATCATTATTTTTATTATCTCCTCTCAAATACCCCTGGAGATATTTATTCAACATTATTTGTTTAGATTATGGTTATTACTTAAATAATCCTAGTCTTGTCTTTAAAGCATTAAAGTCCCATACCTTTAACCTCTAAAATAATTCTTTCATTTATTCACCAAATTAAAGCTTTTCTCCTTAATTTTTAAAAATAAATATTTTCTCATTCATTCCATAAACTAAATTCCCATACCTTTGGTTTACAAACAAACTATACCATTCAATTAATGAATCAAAAGCACCTGCTCTAATCCATCAATAAACCCTTTCTTTACTATCAACTAAATCTCACGACTCTAATTAATAATAATAATGAAATCATTTATTTTCACTAATATAATAATTCCATATCTAATTAATCATAAATTCATATGTTCTTCTCTTTACATTAATCAAATAATTCCATATCTAATTAATCATAAATTCATATGTTCTTCTCTTTACATTAATCAAATAATTCCATATCTAATTAATCATAAAGTCATATGTTCTTCTCTTTACATTAATAAAATAATTCCATATCTAATTAATCATAAAGTCATGTTCTTCTCTTTACATTAATCAAATAATTTCATATCTAATTAATGATAAGGTCATATGTTCTTCTCTTTACATTAATCAAATAATTCCATATCTAATTAATCATAAAGTCATATGTTCTTATATTTATATTAATTACATAATACCATCTATTTATAAATAATTAAAACATTACTCTTTTAATTAATATGCCCAGCAGCTTAAGTGGCGATCATCTCTACAAGCGATAGGGTGGTCTCTCCAAAAAGTAGATATTGACTTCACAAAGAAACCTATAAGGACACATAACATGGGGACATAAGAGAAGGGTACATGAGGGATGAAAATCATGCTCAACATAGGTTGGAGATAGAGGAACTAACTCACTACTGCTCACAAGGCACACAATGAAATTTGCCAATCATGGTTGTTGTAAATATGTTGAATATTTTCCATGTTATTCTAGTGGGATTAACACTAAAAGGTACTAGAAACTGTGTACAATATACTCGTCGAGGTTCTGGGTTGGGTTGGGCCCCGAACGGGGGTTCAAGGATGATAGCCCTCTGAAAATCAGGGGTCCAAGAGTGGTAGCCCTTGGCCAAATTTTTAAGGTTTAAAGTTATTTTTAGACCCATATAGGCTTTTAGGGTTACTATATTTGAACCCTTGCTTTTTCATCCATGATATTTTAAAATTTGTGCATGTGCCTTTGTTATATATCACACTTGCATTAGGGTTTGAAGAGAGATATACGAAGAATATTATTGTATTGGAGACAGTCAAGTTAATGTTATAATAAGATAATAATGTGCTGGTTTTCCTAGTTGAGGGTTTCCAAGATAAATATTGTGTAATGTGTGAATCTTCTATCTTCTTCCTTTGATTCTATAATTACTACTTTTCTAGTTTTAGTTTATTGGGACTCTTTATTTCTCTTCAATGGTCAGACTTGACATCAACTAGCTGCAAAGGGAAGGAGTGCTTTTTTCAAAATGAAGAGGGAGTTTTACCATGGCATAACTCATCGACCAATGTACCTCACAAAGATACTGACCACGATTGATGATAGGCAAATGGCTAACCCAATTCATAGGGAATACGCTATCAATCACTATAGGCCTACCACTAGCAGAGATGACCTCCACTGACACGATTGGCTTCACCCTACCAAACGTAAACATAGTCAAACACTACGCCCTAACATATAGTTGGGAAAGATAATGAGCTATTTATGACAAGGATAGGATTAGGCATATAAACTCATTAACCAACATAAGGTGCACATGGGCAATAAGTTATCTTGACTTGGTATGGACAAACGTCCAACCAACATAGCTCACAAGGTAAGAAGTTAATCCTAGCCAAACAACTAGTGGCTTACATATTTAAAAACCTATTAATGAGGCTAAGTTAACCAACCAACCTGAAGTCCTTCAAAATTGGTGAATCTCTTCCTTTCTTAGGTACAACCTTCTTCTAATGCTGACTATGAATTTTAGTTCTTTCTTCGAAATTCATTTGAATCTTTTTTCCTTCTCTCCTCCATGAGCTCAATCCAAAAAACCCAGTGGTATCCCTTTTTTTATTTTTTATTTTTTTAAGCGACCATGTTCTCCCTTCAATGCTTCCATCGCCCTCATCAATACGTTCATTTACCAATCTTAACTTATGTATAATGCCCAAAAATCATAGGGATATATTTTATTTTTCTTTAAACCATTCAATCCTTGTTTTGGCAGGCATGAAACTTTCTTTCTAACATCAATGCAAAGTTTCCATTTCCTTCGCTCAACTCTACCCACTAAAGAATTCTTCCTTAAAAATATTAAAATTAATATCTTTTGGTTAGTATCCTATGCAATGGTATTATCATCAAGGAACCATATTATTCTTTATAAGAATAATTTCCTAATAATTTTTTGAAGTGCAATTGATTTATTAGGAATTACCATTGTTATTTAAAATGAATAATTATTTTATTTTTAAATGAAATAAAACAACTAATAGTAAATTTTACTTTATCATCTAAAAATAATAGACAATTTCTATTTAAAAGAAATTCATTTATCATTTAAATAGCTCCTATTGTTCATAAATAAAGTTATATTATCATTTAACTTATAGCATCTACTAATTTCAAATAAAATGTATTATTATTTAAAGTATTCATAAATTTTAAATAAAACCTACTATCATTTAAAATAAAGCAATCATTAACTTAAAATGAAACCTACTATAATTTAAAATAAAGCATTCATTAATTTTAAATGAGACCTACTACTATTTAAAATAAATTATTTACTAATCATTCTATTTGTCTGAGCAACACAAGGAGTTATGAAGATAACCAACCCATGCATTCTTTCCAAACCATTGACGTAAATAGTGATGAAGTAAAAGATAATCAAATATGTACAATAGACAAAGAGGAAAATAGTTCCATCCACCTAGTCACCTATCTCAGCCAGAGAATTTACGATAGCTACTAGACTATCAATCTTGAGGCTCAAGGTGGCTAGCTATTGATGATTATCCCTAATCGATTATGCATACCTATATGAAGGTATCCATCCATGTTACCCTTGAGTTGCCTTATCATCACTTCCCCAATCTCAAGTACCCTCACCTTTGGTGAATGACTCAACTTCTTCCACCTACAAGCCAACCTGATCCTACACATTGGTAATTTATGTTAGTCTTACAATGGCACTGAGAGGGGGGGGATGAATCAGTGAGGTACTTTAAGCTTGAATCTATAGCACTTAAAATAGAAATAATTAAAACTTAAAAACTAGATAAAGCAAGCATCACAAAAGAACATATCACACAACACAAGATTTTAACGAGGTTCACCAATTTGGCTACTCCTCAAGAATGACTGCTTGGACTACCATCCAAATCCAGCCTTTGCAAAGCACCAACTTTACAAACAGTTTACCAACTTCCACTGGAAGGAGCACCAACCCCTGATTTATCCGTATCAACAGAAAGGAGCACCAACCCCTGATTTACCAAGCACCTACTGGAAGGAGCACCAACCTCTGATGCCAGGCTGCAACCTGGACTTCAATTTTGAATCTGTAAGTTTGATGATAAAATACCTTTGCTTTTCCAAGACCCTAACTGGTCTGCTTCACCTTTGCATTCTCTATGCACTCTGCTCTCTCTGCGCAATCACTTCACACAATCTGCTGCTTCACTGTCGAGCTTCATGATCGTCTTCTCCCTTTTGCGCACTCTGCTTCCTTTGTAAATTTTGCACTTAGCATGACTCGACTTCTTTGCTCACTTTGCGCACTTTGCCATCATCTCGTCGCTTCTACGCTTTTTGCGCTCTTATGACCACATTTCACACTTTGACACTTCAACGACAATGCATCCATCGACACATCAAATCTCCAAATAGCCCTCCTTTTATAACAAAAATTTGGTGATGAAAACCCTAATCTTAGTCGGTTGCAAACCCTAATCTTAGTCGGCTGCAAACCCTAATCTTAGTCGACTATCATAGGTCTTCGTCGGCTTCAACTCAACCGTGAAAACATAACATGTCGCGATATCGCGACACTTTAGCTTTCTCTTTCTTTCTCTTGCTTTGGCCCCCGAAAATACAACATGTCGCGATATCGTGACACTTTTGTTCTCTCTCTCTTTCTCCTTGCTTTGGACCATGAAAATACAACATGTCACGATATCGCGACACTTTTGCCTCCTTGCTTCTCTTCTTGGCTTGTACCCATGAAAACTCAGCATGTCGCGAAATCGTGACACTTTTGCCTCCTTGTCTCTTTTCTTGGCTTGTACTAGCAAAAACACAACATGTCATGAAATCATGACACTTTTGCCTCCTTGCCTCTTTTCTTGGCTTGTACCAACGAAAACACAGCATGTCGCGAAATCGTGACACTTTCGCCTCCTTGCCTCTTTCTTTGGCTTGCATCAGTGAAAACATAGCATGTCACGAAATCGTGACACTTCTGCCTTCTTGCTTTCTCTCTCCTCATTGAGTCGCGAAAATGCGACATGTCGTGAAATCATGACACTTTTCTCCTTGGCGCTTTCTCTTGCCTTCGGGTCACGAAAACCCGACATGTCGCGATATCGCGACACTTTTTCGTCCGTACGCTTTCTCTTGCCTTTGGGTCGCGAAAACCCGACATGTCGCGATATCGTGACACTTTTTCTCCTTAGCACTTTTTCTTGCCTTCGGGTTGCGAAAACCTGACATGTCGCGATATCGCGACACTTTTTCTCCTTAGCACTTTTTCTTGCCTTCGGGTCGCGAAAACCCGACATGTCACGATATCGCGACACTTTTTCTTTTTCTGTCTTCCTGCACTTTTCAAGTCGCGAAAATGCGACATGTCACGAAATCGTGACACTTTTCCTTTTCTGCCTTCATCTTCGCTTTGGACCGCAAAAATGCTACATGTCGCGATATCGCGACACTTTTTCTTCCTTGCATTTTCTCTTCGCTTCGGACCGCAAAAATGCAACATGTCACGAAATCGCGACACCTTTTTCTCTCTCCTCTTTCTCTTTGCTTTGGCCCGTGAAAATGAAACATGTCGCGAAATCGTGACACCTTTTTCTTCCGTACAATATTTCTTGCAATATGTCATGAAATCGTGACACTTTTTCTACTTGCCTTTTTTCTTTCCAACATGTCGTGAAATCGCGACAGTTTTCCTTGTTTCTCTCTCTTCCAACATGTCACGAAATCGCGACAGTTTTTCCACTTGTGTTTTTTTCTTTCCAACATGTCGCGAAATCGCGACAGTTTTTCCTGTTGTTTCTCTCTCTTCCAACATGTCGCGAAATCGCGACAATTTTTCCACTTGTGTTTTTTTTCTTTCCAACATGTCGCAAAATCATGACAGTTTTTCTTTCTTCTTCTCTCTCTTCCAACATGTCGCGAAATCGTGATAGTTTTTCTTTCTTCTTCTCTCTCTTCCAACATGTCGCGAAATCGTGACAGTTTTTCTTTCTTCTTCTCTCTCTTCCAACATGTCGTGAAATCATGACAGTTTTTCTTTCTTCTTCTCTCTCTTCCAACATGTCACGAAATCGTGACAGTTTTTCTTGCCTGCTGTATATGTCGCGATATCGTGACACTTTTCTTACTTGTATTTTTCTTTGATCTTTTGCAAGTGGTCCACTTCGGTCTTCTTGGAAAATCACTGTACATACTCTGAGTAACCTTTGAACTCTTGTCTTCTGCATCTGACTAGCTTTAGTATAGTCTGAGTAACCTTTGAACTCTTGTCTTCTGCATCGAAATAGCTTTTGAACTTCCTGTCCACTGCATCAACAAATCTGTCTGACTGTGTTGACAACAATGACAATACTTTTTGCTGCACCTTGCTCAACAATCTCCCATCAACAAATCTATCTGACTGTGTTGACAACAATGACAATACTATTTGCTGCACCTTGCTCAACAATCTCCCCCTTTGGAATTGTTGGCAACACATGTGCAATTTTCCTGTAAATCTTCTCCCCCTTTGACAATAATACCAAAGGAGCTGCTGCAGACTCCCCCTGAGTCTATGCACAACATTCTCAGACACAAATTATTACAGTTAGTAAAAATTCCAAACATGAGCAAAAAGATAAACAAATACACAAATGCTCCCCCTGAGAATGTGATCCCAATAGCTAGTCAGTTCTTGGAAAACGTGACCACTCCACAATCTGTTGTTGGAATGAAAATCCAACTTAACCTCACTTTCTGCAACTTTCTCCTGCATACAACACGCTGTCACTGCAATATATTCTGCCTCTGTTGTGGATAAGGAAACTGACTCTTGTTTCTTACTGTTCTACGCGACCAATCTGTCTCCAAGATAGAATACACCTCCATCGGTACCCTTTCTATCATCTACACATCCTGCCCAATCTGCATCTATATGATACCATAACCCATACTCCATAGTACCTTTGTGATATTATAGAAGACTCTGTCTCTCTACTGCACTGACTGATGGACCTCTTCTTCACTTGAAGAATCCTCACTCAGATCTATCTTCAACTGTGTTGGCTGCTAGATTTCTATCCATTGAGACTCTGACCTCTGTACTCTGTCACCTTCAAAGCTCAAACAATAGGCTCACTAAGAACCTGCTCAATAGGCTCACACAGAACCTGCTTAACAAGCTCACATAGAACTTGTCCAAATCTGCTCTAGAAATCTGTCCCAGCATTGTCTTCAAAAAATTTCCCAAAGGCCTTCTCAAAGGCTCAATCAATCATGCTCAAGAAGTACTCAAAATGAACTCAATAATGAATGGCGATCTCAAATCAAATCCACTTCATAGAACTTCAAAAATCACTTCACACATAACTTGACTAGGCTCAAACAAATCAACTCAACCAATCATCACAAGGGACAACTCTCTCTCACACAACCCTAGTCCAAGTATGTATCAACCAACTTCTTTCGAGAAGGAAACCACAAACAATCATTTTCCCTCCAAAGAAATTTTAGAAATCAACCACCATAATGTTGTCACATGAGTCTCCTTGGGATTAGCCTAAAATCGTGCTACCATGTATACTGCCTGCAAAATATCTGGTCTGACAGTTGTCAGGTACAGTAAGCTTCCAATCATAGATCTGTACATGATTTGATCAACAGGTGGAGAATTGTCATTCTTGCTCAACTTGCACCCTTTCTTAAGCCTCTGTTGAGTGAGATAGATGTCTAGCTTTGCATACCATGCTCGGGGTGTCTGTTTCAAGCCATATATCTTCAACTTACAACCTAAGTTGGGATCATCACCAAGCTGGAAACCATCTGGCTGCTCATTATACACCTCTTCTTCAAGCTATTCAAAACGCTGATTTCACATCTGTCAAAAAAATGTCAAGTGAGTCACACTTGTACCAACTTTTGTCCAACACTGTACCGACATTGCAATTTTACTGCCAACTCTGTGCAAGCATCAAACACTGTACCACAACACCAACCAAATCCCTTTTTAAATTTTCAACTTGGTCTATGTTTTCTACAGTCATTGCTGGTCACACCTTACCTTCAACTGTTCGAAATAGGAGACAACATTTTGAAAAACACTTCACGACCAACTATAGTGCACCTTACTCAAACTCATACTTCTGAACCTCGGATAGGTATGATTCACAAAGCAAAGTCGCTCATCATGATGAGCTAAACATGAATCAATAAACAGACTTCAATATTTTTCACCACAGCGTCATAATAGCTCTAACAATCTTTTCGTCAATGTGTAGTTCAAATACACACTGCTTTTATCGAAACACACATATGCGGCTAAAGCAACATTCTTTCACTAACCAGATTATCTGACCTGTTATAATCCTTAACTTTGGATAGTGCCAGAAGAACCATCAACAGTACAACAAAGACATACAACAATACTGTCAATAATGACAACTCTCAATTTAGACACCACCCTTCACGACACTTCCACAAACAACTACATGAACTGAAAACACACTTCGACAACTACGAAAACTTCCCTGACTACTTGCCTTTCATCCTCAGGTAATCAAACAAATACATAGGAGCATTAAAATGAAACTTCAAGATTGCTCCCCCCGAGGATGTGCTACCGGAGTTGCTCAGTGCAGAAAAGGAGTAATCTCCTTTAGTCCAAGGAGACACGATTTCCTCTCTTCTTTCTTTCTCCAAACTTTCTTGAACTTGGGCTTGAGTTTTTCAACTATATCCCTATTTTGAACCTTTTCATGAACTTGAACATTTCTCTTGTGTGGTTGTCTCTTGTGCATCCTCGATGAATGATTATTTTCCTTTCTTTTATGAACATGATTCATTCCCTGTCTGTGTTGCGGTTTTTGCGTCTGATGAGATCTACTATTTTGCCTTAGATTAGATACAAAAGTGCTTGGACAAAACCTTGCTATGTGCCCATGACCATTACATTGAAAACATTGTACATAGTGTTCTCTCAGAAACGTAGATGTATTTCTACCAGCATAACTCTTTGATTTGTTATTCAATCCACAATGAATTGCCTTGTGACCATACTGGTTGCATTTGAAATAGTAGCCATTAAAAGTATTATTATGAATAGAGTGAGAGTGATAGAACCTCTTTTGTTGTGGCTGCTTTGTTGTAGATCTCCTTTGATATTTTCTTCCTTTTGAAGATTTAGCTTTAAACTTTTCTTGCTTCGATCCTTCAACAGTGAACTTCTTCTTCTCTGCAGAATTGGAAGATGAAGGTTGTTCAACTTCATATCCAAGACCATGCTTATCCGTGGAGCTTCTTTGTTGGCTTATCATTTTATCTAGCAACTCTGTGCTCTTCTCAAATTTGAGATTTGTATTGGCCTCTTCTAGTTGTTTCTTCAATAAAACAATCACTTCCTCTTGTTTGCAACAAACAATCTCTTTCTCATTGATCTGTGACTTGAGAGTTTCTTCAGTCCTTTTGGACTCTTCTACTTGCAGCTTTAGATCACTAATAACTTTGTTAGATTCCTCTTCACGTTTGCTACATACATCGCCTTTATCATCCAGGTGTGACTTCAAGGCTTCTTCTCTTTTCTTGGCTTTATGAATTTGTAAGAAGAGATCTTCAATATCATCCTCATATTCTTCCAACTTCTTGGACGAGTCTTTTGTTATTTTTCCTTTCTATATTCAATTCTTCAAGTGCAGCGATCAACTCACCTTCTAGATCTACTTCAGCCTCAAGGTTTTCATCATATACTTTAGGATTCACTTCTTCAACCTTTTCTAGTTCACTTTTCTCTTCCACAGGAACTGAAACGGACCGAGATGCCTTTTTGGAGGAGGATCTATTCTTCTTACCCATTGTGTACTAATCCAAGAACAACCCCAACTGATTTAGCCTGATAAGGGAACTTGGCTCCGATACCAATTGTTAGTCTTACAATGGCACTCGAGAGGGGGGTGAATCAGTGTAGGTACTTTAAGCTTGACTCTAGAGCACTTAAAACTAAATAATAATGAAACCTTAAAACTAGATAAAGCAAGCATCACAAAAGAACATATCACACAACACAAGATTTTAACGAGGTTCACCAATTTGGCTACTCCTCAAGAATGATTGCTTGGACTACCATCCAAATCCAACCTTTGCAAAGCACCAACTTTACAAATAGTTTACCAGCTTCCACTGGAAGGAGCACCAACCCTTGATTTATCTGTATCAACAGAAAGGAGCACCAACCCCTAATTTACC
This sequence comes from Wollemia nobilis, assembly GCA_028583015.1. NCBI lineage: Eukaryota > Viridiplantae > Streptophyta > Pinopsida > Araucariales > Araucariaceae > Wollemia > Wollemia nobilis. The sequence continues at coordinate 38,430 of JAQPPZ010009062.1, forward strand.
AAGCACCTACTGGAAGGAGCACCAACCCCTGATGCCAGGCTGCAACCTGGACTTCAATTTTGAATCTGTAAGTTTGATGATAAAATACCTTTGCTTTTCCAAGACCCTAACTGGTCTGCTTCACCTTTGCATTCTCTGCGCACTGTGCTCTCTCTACGCAATCACTTCGCATAATCTGCTTCTTCACTGTCGAGCTTCACGATCGTCTTCTCCCTTTTGTGCACTCTACTTCCTTTGCAAATTTTGTACTTAGCACGACTCAACTTCTTTGCTCACTTTGCACACTTCGCCATCATCTCGCCGCTTCTGTGCTTTCTGCGCTCTTATGGCCACATTTCACACTTTGACACTTCTACGACAACGCATCCATCGACGCTTCAAATCTCCAAACAACCCTCCTTTTATAACAAAAATTTAGTGATGAAAACCCTAATCTTAGTCGACTGCAAACCCTAATCTTAGTCGGCTGTCATAGGTCTTCGTCGGCTTCAACTCAACCGTGAAAACATAACATGTCACGATATCGCGACACTTTAGCTTTCTCTTTCTTTCTCCTACTTTGGCCCCCGAAAATACAACATGTCATGATATCGCGACACTTTTGTTCTCTCTCTCTTTCTCCTTGCTTTGGACCACGAAAATACAACATGTCGCGATATCGTGACACTTTCGCCTCCTTGCTTCTCTTCTTGGCTTGTACCCGCGAAAACTCAGCATGTCGCGAAATCGTGACACTTTCGCCTCCTTGTCTCTTTTCTTGGCTTGTACCAACGAAAACATAGCATGTCGCGAAATCGTGACACTTTTGCCTCCTTGCCTCTTTTCTTGGCTTGTACCAGTGAAAACACAGCATGTCACGAAATCATGACACTTTTGCCTCCTTGCCTCTTTCTTTGGCTTGCATCAGTGAAAACATAGCATGTCACAAAATCGTGACACTTCTGCCTTCTTGCTTTCTCTCTCCTCATTGAGTCACGAAAATGCGACATGTCACGAAATCATGACACTTTTCTCCTTAGCGCTTTCTCTTGCCTTCGGGTCACGAAAACCCGACATGTCGCGATATCGTGACACTTTTTCGTCCGTACGCTTTCTCTTGCCTTCGGGTCGTGAAAACCCGACATGTCGCGATATCGCGACACTTTTTCTCCTTAGCACTTTTTCTTGCCTTCGGGTCGCGAAAACCCGACATGTCGCGATATCGCGACACTTTTTCTCCTTAGCACTTTTTCTTGCCTTCGGGTCGCGAAAACCCGACATGTCGCGATATCGTGACACTTTTTCTTTTTCTGTCTTCCTGCACTTTTCAAGTCGCGAAAATGCGACATGTCACGAAATCGCGACACTTTTCCTTTTCTGCCTTCATCTTCACTTTGGACCACGAAAATGCTACATGTCGCGATATCGCGACACTTTTTCTTCCTTGCATTTTCTCTTCGCTTCGGACCGCGAAAATGCAACATGTCATGAAATCACGACACCTTTTTCTCTCTCCTCTTTCTCTTTGCTTTGGCCCGCGAAAATGAAACATGTCGCGAAATCGCGACACCTTTTTCTTTCGTACAATATTTCTTGCAATATGTCGTGAAATCGCGACACTTTTTCTACTTGCCTTTTTTCTTTCCAACATGTCGCGAAATCGCGACAGTTTTTCCTGCTGTTTCTCTCTCTTCCAACATGTCACGAAATCGTGATAGTTTTTCCACTTGTGTTTTTTTCTTTCCAACATGTCACGAAATCACGACAGTTTTTCCTATTGTTTCTCTCTCTTCCAACATGTCGCGAAATCGCGACAGTTTTTCCACTTGTGTTTTTTTCTTTCCAACATGTCGCAAAATCGCGACAGTTTTTCTTTCTTCTTCTCTCTCTTCCAACATGTCGCGAAATCATGATAGTTTTTCTTTCTTCTTCTCTCTCTTCCAACATGTCGTGAAATCATGACAGTTTTTCTTTCTTCTTCTCTCTCTTCCAACATGTCACGAAATCGTGACAGTTTTTCTTTCTTCTTCTCTCTCTTCCAACATGTCATGAAATCGTGACAATTTTTCTTGCCTGTTGTATATGTCACGATATCGCGACACTTTTCTTACTTGTATTTTTCTTTGATCTTTTGCAAGTGGTCCACTTCGGTCTTCTTGGAAAATCACTGTACATACTCTGAGTAACCTTTGAACTCTTGTCTTCTGCATCTGACTAGCTTTAGTACAGTATGAGTAACCTTTGAACTCTTGTCTTCTGCATCAGACTAGCTTTTGAACTTCCTATCCATTGCATCAACAAATCTGTTTGACTGTGTTGACAACAATGACAATACTGTTTGCTGCACCTTGCTCAACAATCTCCCATCAACAAATCTGTCTGACTATGTTGACAACAATGACAATACTATTTGTTGCACCTTGCTCAACAATTTATTAGTAGTACCATGTTCTTCCATACCAACTAACATCACATAGCTACTTAATTGCACATAATCAAGTATTAAAGCATAATCAAATTAATACGTTGTTTTCCATACCAAAAAGTCCATCAAGGAGGGTCATGATAGTATAGTTATATATTGAAAAAATCTCCATGTTATGTAATCAATCAAATATTTTAGAATGTAATGAAATTGGTATTGTATTATGAGTAATATTTGGGTTATTTGTAGAGGTGATTTTATATGAGATTACTTTTAACTTGGATAAATTTACCTATGATATTTTAAGGATTAATTGTCAACAATGATATCAAAGCATGATTAGATAAAGCTTTGAAGTTTATGAAGAGAGTGGAGGATATTATGAGAAAGAAGAAATAGAAGTTTCTAAAGAAGGGTATAGAAGAGATTGTCTTGAGAAGAGTTGTTGGATTATGAAGGATTGCATAATTGGAACATGAAGGAAAGAGTGGAATGAAAGAATACATTAAATAAGAATAGTGGATGATTTGATGGAAGAGAGGAAAATGAAGGAGTTATTTTTGTATGTCTACAAAGAAAAGATATCTAAATATTTGCTATGGTCAATAAAATAATGTGATCTATGTGGAAAAATTGATTCTATGAAGAGTGAAGAATGCAACCTATTAGGGGATATTAAGCCTATGAAGAATGAAGAAGGTAACCTTTGAAGGGAAATTGAGCTCATTAGAACAAAGAACATAGACTGATGATTTGATAAAATAAAACCATTGAAATAGAGCCATTATGAGAAGCTATGACCTACTAAAGGAGAATATCCTATAAAAAGAGTGCTGGAAGAGTCCATGAGAAAGTGATAGAAGCATTATGAGAAGTCGTAACTAGAGGGTAGAGTAAATTTGAGGAAGATGATACCTCATGGAAAAGATTTAATAATAGATTTCACAAGTTAGGCAACACTTATTAACAAGTAGACAGAGTGCATAACATCGTTTATTCAAATAACATGGCAAAAATCAAGGTAATATTTCATATTTGGTTATACATTATTTTTGGGCCCCTCATTTATTAACTTGATTAAGTTTAGAGTTATAAGGTTTGGAGAATAAATTTAAAATTTGATTATTATAAGGTTAAACTTTGAAGATAAAAGGAATTATTAAAGAATGAATTAATGAATGGAAGATATAAGAAAACAAAATATTTGAAGTTTGATTTAAATATTGAATTAATTGAAATTTGGATGAATTTAAAATTTAATTGTGAATTGTGAAAGAGAATTAAATTTTGAATATGGAATGGAATGAAGTGAAATTAAGTGATTTGAAATTTGATTTAAAGATTGTTTGATATTGAAAGAAGGAATCTATGAAATTCAAGTTTGAGTTTAGGAGATAAAGGACAAAAATGAATTTGAAATTTTATGAATGATTTGAATATTGATTAACTAATTTTGATTTTTTTTGTTTGTGGAAAACATCCCAGAAGGGATGCCACTTTTGGGTAAGACCCAAGGAGGCAGGGGTATCTATTCCACCAAAAATGCCTAGGGCTCCAACCTGGCCTACCACCTTTAACACACGCAAGGAGCATACTTGAAACAACACATAATAAGAACAAACAAACACAAACACACAAAAAGCTAAAAAATAAAGCATACTCCTTGAGTGTGTTAGCAAGAAAATATACAAGAAAAAAACACAAACCACACAGAACAAACACACAAACAACAAAGGAAAACACATTCAAAAATAAATAAATAAATAAATAAATAAAATGACAAAAATAAACAACACCAAAACACGAAATACAAAAAAAAAACCACCAACGCAACATAACAAACACTACCATAACAAAAACAAAAAAAATAAACAAAAACCATAGAACACAAAACACACAGACCCAAAAACAACATAACAAAACAAAACCAAAATAGAAACAAAAAAAAAGAATATAAACACCACAAACAAAATCAGGAAAAATAAATACAACAAAAACTGATCCAAAGGAGCATTTGACAAATCAAACAAAATATGGTAACACTAAGAAAAAACCAAAGCTTAACAAATTACCAAAAATATTAGAAATTGCTTAGGAAAATAGCCAAAGCTTCCAACATTACCATAAAGAGATTGACTATAAACCTTAGGATTATGACATCCTTATCCTTTTATTCGTATCTTGCTTCATTCCAGTTGGGACTATAGGTTGGTTACTTGGTACCATGACACTACTATTGGAATTTGTATGGTCTTTTTGAGGATCCGTTTTGTTTGTAGTTTGAACCTACCCTTTTGTTTTGCACTTGGGTTGGTTTTCTACATTGTATTTTTTTTCCTTTTGTTGTTATTTCTTAGTATAAAGGTAATATCTTTTAATGATTTCTTATCATGTAATCCTTCTTGTTATCTCTCTTCATCAAACTGAGTCTCAATAATAACTATTTCTATTTGATCATCCTCATCATGTGCTTGCTTATCCATGGAGAGAATATCAAAGGTGTTAGGAGAAATAACTGTTTTCTCTTTTGTTGCTATTTTTTTATGTTTTTTGTTTAGGGATTTGAAACCCTGCCAAGTCCCCATCATATTTCTCCTTTTTAGGGACCTTATATGGACAATCCTTTGCCAGATGACCATATTCATGACACATGCATCTAAATGAAATATTTTCATAATCTACTACTTGGTCCCATATTTCTTCCCCATATTGTAAAGTAATCTTCTCTAGAAGTGGTTTGTCAAAATCAATAAAAACACAAATCCTTGCATAAATCATATGCTCTAAGTGTTGGGTACAATCAAAAGTCATCATGTAAACTCCTAAATAATTTCCAATTATTTTGAATATCTTTGGATGCTAGTATTCTATTGAAAGACCAAATAAATAGACCTAAACAAGGATAGTTGATGTCATATCTTCCCCAAATTTGAACTTGGTATGCTAGGGCTTTGTGAAGAGACCTATCTACCAAAAAACCATGTCCCCCCTTTAAAAATGTTCTCCCTATATTCTTAATTTAAAAAAAATAAGAAAGTAGCCATAAGGGTATGTAAAAATTTGGAACTTACCTTTAGTGCTCCAATTATTGGCAACCCATTGCTTGATGGTAGCAATAGTTAATCGAAATCCAATAAATTGACAAATTAGGATTTTCCTATCAATCACATCTATTCCTTTTTGAGCATCTATTATTTCCAACTTCACTACTGGGGATCCATTAGTGGCTTTCATGCAACCCATCTCTATTTTCCTTGGATCAATATTTGGCATCCTTAATGGTTTCCATAGCAATCGTTGATTGTGTTCCCCTCCTATTTAAGGTGGTCCTCCACAAATTGCTTCTCTAAAATTCATTTTTGACTTAATGCATGCATCTCTGTTGAAACCCTCCATCCCAATATCCAAAATATGAAATTGCAAGAAACCCTAAATTTTTACTGTAAACCCTAATGCAACCGCTTTCACCCTCAAACCGTTCTGCTATAAGAAGAATTATAAATCCATAATCTACATCTTCAATTCCTTGACCTTCAAAAAAACATTTTTTCCACCATTTTCATCATCGTTGAGCAGTATTCTTGACCACACCGTTTGTGTGCAGTTGTTCATCACAGTGAACAACACTCGTGAGCCATTTAAATTTTCATAATTAATTTTGAAAATTTAAGTAATTAAAGAAGAAGAAAGAATTTGAAATTTCTAACCACTAGAAAGGCGTACACCTGAGGCAGGAATCCCCTTGTAATAATTGAAATTAATAACAATATGCATGAAATCAATAATAAATGCTTTATTCCATTATGAGGTCAAATTCGGGTTACAAGTACATCCCTCTTAGGGATAATCATGTTGATACAATATTACAATAGGGGTTCTTGTAATTGCTTCTCTTTCAAAGATAGGTGTGATAATCAAGATGCCTTTGTAGGGTGACACGAACTGCCCTAGGGTGGAGTAGACCCTCTTCTTCGCGTTGAGGAAGGATTATGATATAGACTCCCTTTGAATGTAGATCCCTGTGGTCAAGAAACAACAAAGAATAGTCAAACAAATAGGCAACCTCTCGTAATGAGGCCCTTTAAAGGATAAATGCATGATAAAGCCATTGAAAACATGAAATCAAGAAAGCATGTAAAATACATTTAAACTATGCTAAACTAATAAAGATTCATGAAAGTACATAGAAGAGTACAAAAAATACTAATTGCAAGGTTCCATTAAGATAAATGAAGCATTTAAAAGTGCATAAAGAACCATTAATATAACTTGCATGCTAAACTATAACAGAATTGATCTAAACCTAATTCTGTCAGTCATAAGTCTCTAAAACTACAACTAAACCATGTAAATGACTAATATAATCTAATTAAATGGACAAAAATGAGAACAGTAAGGAGGTGATACCTTTGTTGCAAACCACAGCTCTGATGAGTGGTCTACACTATAAACCATAGCTGAAAGCCATGATTTGAGCACTCTGATAGGTTTACCCTCAAATTCAAGGGCAATGGGCTTGTCCTCCTTGTCCAAATTGATGTTCAAGGGTCGCCTTCGGTGTCCTCTAATAGATTTGGTGGTTGATTCGATGTGAAGGGCCTTCGTTTGCCCAAATATGCACTTCTTTGCTCTCCTAGGCTCCTAGGGCATCCATAATGCAATTCATCATGAATCTTGGCAAGTAGGTAGGGGATAAGTGCAATAGCTCTCTCAATGTACTCAGTTAAGTATACAATTTGATAGGGCTTCGTTGCTCAAATATCCAATGCTCTCTCTCTTTTGCCCTAATTTGATGGGGTACTTATAGGATGACCCAAGGGCTAGGGGTGGCTTCATGGAGAAGCCAAGATCAAGAAGGGGTGGTTAGGATAGTTGGATTGGAAGCTTCTGTCCTTTAACCACCTTCTTGTTGGTTCAATGGTCGTTCCAACCGATTTGGCTCGGATGAAGGCCAACTGAACTTCAGTTCAAACCATAGGTCTCAGATGTGGTTCAAACTATAAACCATAGGTGTTAGCTATGGTTCAGACTATAGATCGTAGGTCTAGGTTGTGGTTCAGACTGATTAGGCCAAGGAGCCCAAATTGAGTGGTTAGAACCACTGCTCTATCTTGGAGTCTATCCAAGATCTTCCATATGGTCTTGTAGCATGTCCATATGAGTAGCCACCTTCGACATGATGTGTTTTAGGTGTCTACAGATGCCCCTTTTGAGATGCGTTGTGAGATCGAACAACGCTGAGCAAAAATAGACCTCCTAAAATGATGTCAAAGGTTCTATGATGATCATTAGTCGGATCAACATTAGATGCCCCAGGTCCAGCAAAAGGACGCGCATCCTAGAATCATTGCTTCCAACTAGGTGGAAGGCTTACATTTGAAAAGTTTGCACTCACCATCAGACGTTCGAGTAGCTTTGGTGCTACAATAGGAGTTAGGCCTATATAATCGAAAGGATGAGAGTTACAAATAAATTATCATATTTGTTATTTACCCCAAGCAAAGGGGGAAGCTTATGATAGCTGTTAGCAATGATTCGCAAGAACGAACACAATTTTGACAAGATCAAGGGATCTACGATTACAGGGATCTTCTGTTGACTTTGATTATGATTATGAAATTATGACTACCCCCTCAAGCGACGAGTCGATGAGGGTAATGACAATGATTGAAGCGACAAAGTCGCTTGACCATAATGAATGATCTGAACAAATTTAGATTTGAGCATTTTAATGCCTTGGCTAGGCCTAGTTCAACTTATGATTGCAACTATTAATAGTAATTGCACATTTCTATCCCGTGGAGCAGTCAGGCTACCATAGCCATCTTAGGGAATCAAAATGATACAAATCCAATTAGATTTGTGTTGAATCACGTTTGTCGATGATTTGCTAAAAAGGTGTCATAGGAGAAATGACATGAAACTCCTCGTTCCTATGGAGCAGTCCAGCCTCGAAGGCCTTCTTAGGGATTGAAAAGAATCATATCATATCAATGATGACAATTTTGCCCCAAATGTCCTTATGGTAATTTACTCATCTTATCGGATTGCATGGATCGCAAGTCGCTGCAACCGCCAAGTGTATAGGGTAAATCACTGAATACGAGGCACATTTGGCTTTTGATTATTTATTTAATTTTTTTGTTATTATTTTTGAATTATTAAATGATCATGGTGCTTTTAATATCACCAAATTTGCAAATTGGTTGCTCTTATTGATAGTTTGATCCACTGGGAAGAATTGATTTGTTATTTTTGCCCCTCCCATGGTGGGATTTGAGCATATTTGCTGCCAGTTGCAAACCGCAGCTAGGGTGTGCGGTTCCCTTTTGCAATTTTTGGGAACCATGGCTAGGGCCTACGGTTGGAAAACCCTAATTCTTGGACCGCAGGTGTCAGTCGTGGTCCACACGGAATAGGAAAGGTTATAAAAGTTTCAAATTTCAAATTTACCTCATTATTCCTTGACAGTGACTGATAGTTTTAGAGCTCTGACGGTGAAAACTGAAAACTAACCTAAAACCCTACCAAACTTTACACCCACACTCTACACACCGTACGATGGTAGACCAGGGGCAAGCGTCATCAAGCCGAGGCCACGGCGAGGGCAAGGTAATTCGAAACCGAGACCTCACATCCATTACCAGTAAAATTAACCTCATTAAGTAATGGGATAATTGAACCTAATTAAACTATTGGTAATGAACCTCATGGTAGATTAGGCTAGTTTAGGTTAGGTTAGATTAGATTTTATTTAATTTTAATTTTTTTATTTTTTGGGTGGGGAATTTACATCATCTGAGTCTTAGTTGGAGACCATAGGTACCAGTTTTTATTCCCAACTGACTAATTGGGGACCATAGCTACCAGTTTTGGTCCACATTCAAACTCCTAATGGTCAATTTTTGACCGCATGTGGACCGTAGGGTTGACCCGTGGTTTGCCAACTTTAGGAATATTATCAAAATAAATTTTCTAAGGTTAATAGGTAGTTAATGTCAATTAATTCATTTTTGACTTGTCTAGGTGATATTTTTTATTTTTATGACTGCCTGATTACATGTTTTTGTATTTTTATCAGTTTTTAGATGTTTTTAATGCTTTTTAGGTCATTTTTAAATGTTTTTGCTTGTTGTTTAGTTAGATTTTTCCTTATACTATGCTTTTATTTCAGAGGTTGACCTCTAGAGCCCGCGAGCCCGACATCCTTAAGACTCTCCATGGATAGCTTACCACTAGAGAGCGTAGATGGTTTGGAGCCATCGGATTTGGCTACGTCCTAGATCTACCCATGATTAGGGTGGATCAAGCTTACTTGACTACATTGGCCCGATACTGGAATGCGTGGACCAACACATTTCACCTGCCTATAGGTGAAATGACTATGACCTTAGAGGACATCTATAGGATATTTAGGATCCCTATTGATGGTGAGGCCATCATCTCTTCTACTTCTAGGGCCAAGGAGCCCATTTTTTATGCGATATTTGATGATCGAAGCTAGGAGGCTCAACAAAATATCGATCATGGAGGAGTCCACATCGGATACTAGTAGGGGAAGAACATATTCTCTATTAGGGAGGCTATTTTCATGCACCTAGTGGTGCAAGTTATTCTTCCAGACTCCTCAAGTACGAGGATTCCCTAGAACCTCCTAGCCACTATCAAGAGAGTGACTCAGAGCTCCATGGATTAGCCACTACAACTAGCCTAGGGGAGCACCCTACTATGCTAATTTTATAAAGAGTTGTACCAAATTATATGCTAGAAACTTAAGAGCATCAATTGCAACCTACTACTATAGATTTGGGGCTAGCAACACATCAAGATAGAGCATCCTAGAGAGCTACCATTGCATATCTCTGATGTTGATGATGCTCACCAGTGCTATGTTGCCTACTGTCCTTGCAAGGAGGAGGGCTTTAGGAGAAATACTCATGCTGATGACACCCAACATTATATTACCTAGTTCACAACACTTGGGAAGAATGATATTGAGTGGTCGCCATACATGGATTGCCCTACATGGGCTGAGGCAAGTGAGTGGCTACAATAGGCTCGTCGAGATAGGTGGTTACTCGATCGAAAGGTTGATATTAGAGATTGCATCATGTCCTGCATCAGTTTGGCATAGTGCAGGACATCCTAGAGATCCCATTTACTTATAGACGCTTGGCTTTAGAGAAGGATCTACCATGGATTTAGCCTTCAACACTAGGAGATGAGCTAGATGACTTCTAAGAGTCAGGGTTGATAGGGTTGGGACCACCCCAACATATTATAGATGGTGGTCCATGTTCCAATGGTATGGGACAGGGCCTCTCGGTAGAGTTGCTAGACCAGAGAGCAGAGGTGGATCCTAATGGGCGTAGGGTGCACTAGTGGATAGAGGGTGGTGGGGTGCAGAGGCCACCATCGAGGAGGCTCCTGAGGTTGACCCAGACGAGGAGGCTCCAGAGGAGGGTGAGGTCCCTCCTGATAGCGTAGAGGGGCTGCTCCTGGCCTAGGTTGCTAACTTGTAGAGTCAGCTTGGTAGATTTTAGATGCAACAGAGGAAGCAGGATACCACTATTGCCACCCTATAGGTATAGTTGACTAACAAGGATTGTAGATTGACTCAAATAGATCAGTAGATTACTAGCCTGATAGCATGGGCCATAACAGTAGAGTCTCGGGTTAGTGAGCTCACTAGCACCCATGATTTGGCACTGGCATAACGAGATGCGATAGTGGTAGAGAGGGATCTTCTCAAGGTACATATGGGGGCTCCTCCATCTTCTCAGGCGGTCATGGGACCTCCAATGACACCAACAACATTACTACCAGGCGACCAAGATCCTATGGCCAAGATTCAATTCTTGTAGGACTTATTGATGGATGCCAATGCTAGGAACACATCTAGGGTTGCTTGAATGGACCAGCTTTTGGGATATATATAGATGTTAGGTGCAAAGGTTCCTGAGGATCCTTATGCTTTGGAGTCCCAGCATACCAGGTCCAGGACCACAATGCAGTCTACGGCTAGCTCTAGCCATCACACTCATAAGACTGAGAGGACACACAGGTCCTCTAGTACACATGGAGGCAACACTCACACTAGGACCAGAAAGTTAGAACAATCATCTACAGTGTCCAGTCATAGGTCCTACCACACAGAGGTGCCATTTGCATAGGTGTTAGGCCTCTTTGGCTTAGGTGGCACTCAGGGCCCTCATCAGGGTCCACAACGGACATTAGGGTAGCAAGCAGAGCAGTATCCTGAGCATAGGACTGAGAGAGGTGATGAGAGCTCCAGTATAGGGGGAGCAGATCAAAGCTAGGGCTCTATTGATGTAGGATACATTTTTGCTATATATATCATTTTTGGTGTAAGGTCGAGGACCTACATAGTTGTAGCCTACGAGCATTTTTGTACTCTCCCTATATACTCTTTTGGACACATACACACACACACACACACACACACACACAAATATATATATATGATATTGATCATTTATGGCTCATTATGTGTACTTATGTGTTTTTAATTTTATGTTTATTTGATGCACATGGATGCAATGCTTATATGTTATGATTATTTGATGCTATATGATGTGATGTATGGATGACATGCACTAGCTAGCTATTTTATTTATGATGATGATGATGTTATGTAGTGATCTAGATGCTTAGATGTGCGATTTATAATGGATGCAAATGGATGCAATATTTATTTTTAAATGCATGTTTAATTTTGCTTTATTGTATGCATTTAATTTATGTGATGATATCATGATATGCCTATGCAATGTATGGTAATGCATTATGTTCATGATCATAATCTAATGGAAATGAACCTGTATGTCTTAATCACTTAAAACATAAGGAATGAATGTAAAATGTGTGTATCAATCCATTGGATGACACCACAGAATGTATAACAATCATGCAAAATAATTGATAATCCTCATTACAAGAATTAAATCAATTAATCACCCATATATGAAATGCAGTGAAATGGATTGGTATAATGTGAATGATATAATATGTCATTATGTATATTTTTCTTTGTTGCACTATATAGTCAGTGGCCATCTAAACATCATTTTTGATATTCATCCGGTATCTATCCTATATGTTTGATTGTGCTTTGTGTAATGCATTCTGATGATTGAATGAATTTTATTTTTGATGGCTCGTGATATTTGATATATTGTTGCTATTAGAGAAATTTTTGAGGTTTTCCATGAGACTCAAACACCCTAGTAGACTTCTCAAAAATCACATACTAACTGTACAAGGCTTTTGTTGGACAAGGCTTTTGCCATGAAAGACCCAACTATTCATTACCCCTATGTGTGCATGTGAGTATTTTCAGATAGACCATAAGCATACCCCATATGTCAGTCGAGACTCTTTCAACCCATATGTGAGATAGGGTTCCTCATATGATCGTATCATCCTTGTTTCAGATTTGATTAGACTATAATGCTAGACAACCCTAGGCACCTAGAGCTAGCTCATCTTGCAAATTGATCAGGACTACCCCTCCAAAAGCAAGCGAGACTCTTTCAACCCATTGTTGTGATTGGGGATCACCCAATAGAACTACTACTCTAGAAGCAAGCGGGACTCTTTCAACCCATTGCTATGATCGGGGTTCACTCTATGGCTTTTGAAATGGTGAACAATCCAGGGATTCAAGTTCTCACCCCATTTTGATATTTGCTCTTATGTAGTGATAAAAATCATTATTTTGAATGTTTCACTTATGTTTTTCTTGAGCAAGGGATTTGTATAGTGCTTTTGATTCACTATATCATTTTAGATTTGAACTTTGAACTTTAAACTTCAAAATTTGATCTTGAGATTTTACTTTGTATCTATGTATGAGTAGGGGAAATTCTTGTCCTTTTGCCAAGGTTCACCACTCTAGACCAAACTATTTGCAAGATAAGCAGGTGATAAAACCCATCTCTCTAGATACCTAGGACCACTTTCATAGCTTTCATCCTCCCTTGTCTTAGCAGGATTTTATATGTTTTGCTTAGTGACGGGATCCTGATATGTTAAGAACTATCACAACTAATGACCTCATCTACAAAAGCAAAGCAAGCTTTCTACAATATCTGAGAGACCCACTAGGTATGGTTGAGTGACTGGAAAACTTGGTATACATACATATTTCTTAGCAACAAGTGTTGTGTATGAATGCAACGAATTATGATAAATGCAAGGGTGCATGATTGAAACACAAACGTGTCATCATTTGTAAGATTTGATAGACACATTCCATTCTACTATGGAATGCAACGGATGACAAATGCCTAAATGCAATGCAATGAAATGAATGCATGTATGAAAATGCAAAATGCAAAAGCAAATGTTTTTGGATTTTATGCTTTACCATTTTTTTTTGGAATTTTATATATTTTCAAATTTTTATGGATTTTTGAGCCTTTATATTTGACCAAACGGCGAGTACATGCCCTTGGAGCTTTTTGGGGTTGACCAAAGGTTTAAAAACACCTTTGGAGCTTTTTGGGATGACCAAGCGATTCTTAGGAATCCTTGGAGCCTTTTGGATTGACCAAAGGGCTTATAAATGCCCTTGGAGCCTTTTAATTGACCAAACTACTCACAAGAGAGCTTGGAGCCTTTTAGGATGACCGAGCAGTTTTAGGAACTCTCGAGGCCTTTGGGTTGACCAAGCGATTTTACAAAAATCCTTGGTGCCTTTTGGGATGACCAAGTGGTTTTAAGCAACCCTCAAAGCCTTTGGGTTGACCAAAGGGCTTATAGATGCCTTTGGGGCCTTTGAATGACATGACCAAGCAGTTTTCAGAACCCTTGGTGCCTTTTGCTATGCTCTTAAGCATAGAACGCCTTAATATGGATGATGTTGAGAGGTTCAGGATCTTCAACACCCCCTAGCGATGTTAGGCGATAGGTACCTAGACCAATATTTTTAGATATGATATAGGGTCCTAGCCAATTAGCCGTAAATTTGTCTCGCATATCAGGTGGTAAATTTGAGTTCTGTTGGTTCTCTTTCAGCATAAGATCCCCAACTTCAAAGTCTCTCTGGTGGACTTTGACATTGTAAGCTCATTTTAATCGCTCCTGATAAACATGGAGATGCTCCAAGGCATTCACATGACGTTCATCAAGCAACATCAATTGGTCCAGGTGAGCTTGTCATGCGGTGTCATCATCGATGAACTCTTTCAATGTGATGCACAACATTGGAATTTCCAACTCTAAGGGCATAATGGCCTCAGTACCATATACTAGTGAAAATGGTGTTGCCCTAGTGGGCATCCGAATGCTAGTCCTGTAAGCCCATAATGCAAGGGGCAGTTGGATATGCCAATCTTTGTGGTGTTCTTGTACCATATTTTTCAAGATGGAAACCACAGTCTTGTTTGAGGCCTCAACTTGCCCATTTGCTTACGGATAATATGGAGTTGCAAAATTGTGTTTGATGTGATACTTAGACGTTAAAGCTCACATAATTTTGTTCTTAAATGAAGTTCCATTATCCGAAACTATCTTGGATGGTATCCCAAAATGACATATGATATGCTCGAGTATAAATTCTGCTATACGAGCTCCGGTAGTCATTGTTAAGGGAATGGCTTCCACCCATTTTGTAAAATACTCAGTAGCCATAATAATGAATGTATGTCGGCCTGATGATGGAGGAGAGATCTTGCCAATAAGATCAAATCCCCACTGAGCAAATGGCCAAGCCGCTTGGATGGGCTGTAAGGCCTACGATGGCAAGTGCGTAAGATTAGCATGATGCTGACATTTGACGCATTTCTTGACATACACATTGCAATCCTTCTCCATAGTGGGCCAATAATAACCCATTCAAAGGATGCACTTGATGATGGCCATGTCGCTGAAATGGCCACCACACGTACCATCATGAGCTTTTGAAATTGCCCAAGATGACTCTTGGGGCTCAAGACAATGAAGGAGAACTCCATCATAACTTTGACGGTACAAAATGTCTCCTAGCAAGACATACTTAGTCACTTTCTATTTAAATGTGCATCTTGTGGCACGTGAAAATCCCTTCGGGATTAAACCAAGTTTTAAGAAGTCTTGAATTTATGACATCCAATTCTGATAAGCCTCAACTTCGACTGCTAAGATGACTTGCTCCCCCTACGTATCTATCTTTGTAAATGTAGACTGGGAAACAACCTTGTGGTGAATGGTAGTGCCACTCCCCATAGGACTCTAGGAGGTTAATGACCCCTAGGGTGCCTTCTTAAGAAAGTCTTCAGCTCTACAGAACCAATCAGCTTTTGGTTCCACGCTAATCATGTTGACTGATTCTTTGTTATCAAAGGTTGCACGCTCTGCTATAGGATGCGAGAGCATCTTGACATGGATGGTAGTGAAATCGGTAGATGGATTCTGAGGGATTAAGGATCCCAAAGATGCCATGGTGTCTATGAACCTATTTGATGAACGAGGGATTGCCTCGATGTCATACCATTCCAATTTAGCCAAATAGGTGGCAACAAGATCTTTATAGGCTTTCAGTATTGGACATCGACACTAAAATAATCCCTTCACTTGATTAACTATGAGCAAGGAGTCGCCAAAGATGTTTAATCTTTTAATGTTCATGGTGATGGTTGTGTGGAGGCCCAACAGTAGGGCTTCATACTCAACATTGTTGTTGGTGCATGGGAAGTCTAATTTGAATGACAAGGGCATTGGAGCTCCTTGCAATGTGAAAAATACTATCCCTACACCAGCCCCTTGCTCGCACTTTGAACCATCGAAGAAAAGAGTCATATCAACATTGTTCTCTAGTTCTTCGGGTTTAGGAGCTTCGGATACTATGAAAACTGCATCATCCGAAAGCTCAATGGTGAGAGGCCTACTGTTTGATAGTGGTGCCTCAGCCAGTTGATCCGCTATGACCTATCCCTTAATGGACTTTTGGCTTATGAATTCCAAATCAAATTCTATCAATAGCATGATCCACTTTGCAGTACGTGTATTATGATATGTCTTGCTCATCATATACTACAAAGGATTTTGTTTTGATATAACATATGTCGTATGACTCAACATATAGTGTCACAATTTCTTGGTAGCGAACACTACTGCTAAACACAATTTTTCCACATATGCATATCCTAGCTCGTAACTCACCAAGGTTCGGCTAATATAATATATGGCTTGCTCTTTGCCTTGCATATTCTTTTGGGCCAACATGGTCCCTAATGCAAAGTCAATCACCGATATATATAGCAGAAAAGGCACATCTGGCCTTGGTGGAGCTAGTACTGGCGGTGTCGCTAGGTATTGCTTGATCTCAGTGAAGGCTACTTGGCAGTCCTCATCCCAATTGAATGGGACCCCCTTGTGTAGCAGTCGATTCATGGGTCGACATTTATCCGATAATTGTGTGATAAATCACTTTATGGATGCTACTTTGCCTTGAAGGCTTCTTAGTTCTTTGATATTTGTGGGAGGATGCATCTCTAGAATAGCCTTGACCTTTGTTGGGTCAACTTCGATGCCTCACTTTGAAATGATGAATCCCAAGAGTTTACCTGAAGTTACGCCAAATACGCACTTCTTAGGATTCAATCTGACATTATGCTCGATGAGGTGATCGAAGACCTTTCTTAGGACCTCAACGTGCTCACTACGCAGTAATGACTTAGCCAATAAGTCATCAATATAATCCTCTAGGATCTTGTGCATATAGTCATGAAAGATATATGTCATAGCCCACTGATATGTGGCACCAACATTTTTAAGACCAAATGGCATAACTTTATAACAAAATGTTCCCCATGGCATTATAAATGTGGTTTTATGCTGGTCTTCAGGCTTAATCCAAATTTGATTGTAACCAGAGAAACCGTCCATCAAGGAAAGCATTTCATGACCTGCTATCGCGTCTACTAGAGCATCGATATTCGACAATGAAAATGAATCTTTGGGTGTTGCCTTGTTGAGATCTCTAAAGTCCATACAAATATGGATCCTTCCATCAAGTTTTCCTATAGGCACCATATTGGATACCCATTCTAGATAGTCGATGGAAATGACAAACTCTACATCCAACAACTTTTGCAATTCGTCTTTCACCATTAAGGCTACTGTTGGATGCATCTTTCTAAGCTTCTGCTTGACTGGCTTCTTGGACAGATCTAGCGAAAGGTTATGAGTAACCAATTTTGGATCTAGACCTGGCATATCTTTGTAAGTCCAAGCAAAAATATTAGGTCTCTCCTTCAATAGAGGGATGATGTTGTCACGCTCATCTGGAGTGAGACTCTCTCCAAATTTAACCTTCTTTGGATTAGTGGGATCTTTATCGATATCCACATCAAAGGTTTCCTCTACTGACATATGTGATCCCTCCTCGAGCTGATGAGGCATAGGAATCAAATGGATGTCATCAGCTGGGTTTATAGGTTCCTCATTGGAAGCATCCTTAGCATGATAAACATCATAAGCATAGCCTGGTACAAAATGAAATGGTTGCAACATTTCTTCATTAGGGAAGAAATCTTCAGGCTCGACGAGTGAGTCAACGCGATCCCAATCGATAGCATCCATATTTAGATGCAACGGTTTGGAAGGATCGGCTGGATTGTAGAGTGGAGTGGTCAAATCAATGGAGACCATATTGATGGAATGGAATTGATCTCTAGGACCACATGAACTAGACTCTACATCATCGATGTAGCTCCCATACCCGAGATCTGGCTCTAATGGCATGGGCACAAATGGGTCCTCTCTATGGGAGGTACGAATGATAGGATCCTCTCTATGCACTAACTGCAATATAGGATCATCTAGCTCAAGGAGCTCTCTATAAGTCGATGGAGGTGGAAAAACCATCTGATAGACCTCGTCCAAGGTTGGCCTCCTCACCCTTAGGCGGGGACCAAGACATAGCTGATGATAAACCTCGTCCATATCTATGCGCTGATGATGGTAACGTAAATAAGGGGGTCCAAGAT
The DNA here is from genome assembly GCA_028583015.1 of Wollemia nobilis. Classification (NCBI taxonomy): domain Eukaryota; kingdom Viridiplantae; phylum Streptophyta; class Pinopsida; order Araucariales; family Araucariaceae; genus Wollemia; species Wollemia nobilis. Next base: position 56,826 of record JAQPPZ010009062.1, read on the forward strand.
AGGCCCTCTCTAACTCATCTTCCTCATCACTATCAAAATATAATCCTTCATTCACCCCTACAAGAATGGGATGATCCAACAAATGTGGTCCCATGAATCTAATTTCTTGATCACTATCATCACTATCCGAAAAAACTAGATAATTAGTATCGTATATATGATATTCTCGAGAAAACTGGCTCTACTTCTTCCTCTATCAACTTGATCGATTACTATCATTACGAGACAAAAATAGTAAATAATAAGCTTCAATATATGACAATGCCAAGGGAGCTGGCTCTGCTTCATCTGCATACTCATTCTCAACTATGTAAGTGCTCTTTGATCTCGCCAATCTGCTCTAAGGGTAGCAAATGATGTAAAAATGTCAAGAATAATAAGGCCAGCTCGATATCCTCCTCAAATTGTTCATCACTTGAGGATTCGCCATCAACATCATAGCTGGATCCACTCATTTCGGAGGTGGACTCCTCTTCATATTCACTATAAAGATCTCCTAACTCGAGATCACCTAAAATAATGGGGTTATACCCTTACACACCTGTGTCATCGATTGCATCACGGATTTGGTGACCTAGGTTGTCTCTGGGGTTCTACTCTAAGAACCCTTCATGTTCAACTTTTAGTGGCGCAATGGTGATGACAGACACCATTGGGTTATTCCCCTGAAGGCTAGAAATATTAGGATGATATGGGTTGAAATCCACATCATCCCCTAGACTAAGGTACAAATGATCTAATGATGTTGCAAGCAAATCATCATGTCCTTGTATCTGTAATCCTAACCTAAACCTATCAGTTGCTAACTGATAATGTAGTTCGAGTGGAGTCCTACATCCTTGCTCAAAGAGACCAAGGCCATAACCATGCCAATGATATAACTCAAAAATATGCATGGCATATTCTAGATTGGACAAGTAGCAAACATTCACTATGAACTGTTCATCATCATCTTCATCCATGGGCGTTCACGTTGGAAGTTGATCCAGCCCAACATAGATGAAGTTTATTTAATTGGGTGGCTCACCCAATGGTACTATAGATCCAACCAAAAATCGATGGGCAGGTGGTCGACCCATCTCTTATGTAGTCTCCAGAATAGGTCCAAAGGTAACATTTTGCACAAGATATTCACCTAACCCTATATTGGCTAGGTGAATCATCACCCGTGGTGTGGATGATCCTACTGATGATGCAGGTGAGGTAGGTTGAGGTACCTCCTCGACTATATCTTGGGCTTCTTCCACTTCCATGGGAGTGGGAGCCTCATTGGCGATTGGTTCGGGTGCATTCTTCACTTCTTTCTTGCCCAATTTCACCTTTAGCTTCTCGTCATCCCGACGCATTGTTGATGCAGTCAATTTTAGAGAAGTCGCAGTAGTATGCTCAGATCTATTTGACACAGATATCGATGGTTGAGCATGTACTATTGATTTACCTCTTGGAACTTTTATCGATGATGTGGGTCGTACATCCAAGTGCATTGATGGGAGTATGAAACCCCCAAGAAAATTCTCTAGGTTCATGAACTTAAAAGGTTCTTCATCCAATGACACTACGTGAACCCGTCCCTCATGTATGTACTTCACACATTGATGCAATATCGAGGGAACGCAATGCATTTCATGAATCCAAGGCCTCCTAAGTAGGATGTTGTACTACATGGTGCCTTCTATCACATGACACATCATAGAGATGGTCTTTAGCCCTACCTGAATAGGTAGGACAATCGTGCCAACCATAGAGCATAGTGCATCATTAAACACTCTCAATGTAAAAGTGGTAGGTACAATGTGTGATTTGGGTAACTTCAGATGATGCAGTGCCTTGGTCATTATTATGTTGATTGATGAACCAGTATCAATCAAGACCCTCTTAAATGGCATGTGGTTGACACATGTGATAATATGTAGTGGTGGGTCAGCCACATCTGTAGAAACCATCTTTACTTCATGATCATAAAATTGTATCATTGGTTCCTGACACTGTTGTACATGTCCCACGAAATTCATGAATGCTTGCGCATCCTGGGATTGTACCTCAATAGACCTCAAAATATCCATGAGAGTCTCCCTATGCCTAGGAGACTGTTGTATTAGCTCATAGATAGACAACTTCGCAGGAGTTATCTACAGGTTTTGAACTAACCTACTCCTTATGGTCACCACCGGTCTAATTGGTGGGCCTAGAATATTTTGAGTTGGTCGTTGATCCGGCGTAGCCTGTATTCTAATGGGAGCATGAGGTTGATTCGGTTGTTCATATCTCCCATGCCTAGTAACAATGTTGACCATACCTATGAACCCCTGGGTAGGTGGTTCGACATGCACTTGGTTGACCTGGCCAACATTATTATGGGGTGCCTCATGGTTTGGTAGTGGATTTTTATAAATCCCCATGTTCTGGTTATCTGGCACCTACGGATTACTTGGTACTACAAGCTCTCCTTTTTCTATCATATTCTACACTATGTGTTTGAAGGACCAACATACCTCGATGTCATGGCCCTTCGCTCTATGGTAGATGCAGAATAGATCATCCTGATACCACTTTGACTTGGGCTGATTTGGATCGATCAATTTGACTTTGGGTAATCTTATTGCCTTGGCCTCACATAGTTGATGGAAAATCGATATCAGTGATTCCGTCAATGGTGTGAATTGGTGAGGTGGGTGTTGTTCTTTGTTCTTGCCCTTATAATTATTTTTGCGTTGTTCATACTGCATAGGAGGAGGATGGGCCTGATAATTCTATTTTTGTTGCCCCTTGTCCTCTCTCTAGAGATTTAGCACCACTTGATTCACATGGGCCTGCTTGCCCTATTGCTTTGTGGAGCTCTTCTTGTATCCTTCCTTCCTGGTCTTGAGCTTCAAGTTGCCTTCCTGCAACTTGATGTCCTCAATCACCTTGGCTTGTGCCAAAGCTTCTTCGAATGTAGGATATTGTTGTAGCTGCAACAATAACGAGATGTGCTTGGCACAACTCTTCATGAACATTCAGGTTAATTCTATAGTAGGAATAGGGAATGGTAGCTTCGCCATTAATCTCCTCCATCTCTTTCCATATTATTCAATTGGCTCATCATCGCGTTGAGCTAGCGCGATCAAGTCAAAAATATTAGCCTATTTCTTGATGCCAAAGGAAAAGTATTCAAGGAAGGCATCAGCTAGTTGCTCAAAACTAGTTATGTTATGCTTCTTAAGTTGGTTAAACCATTCTCGTGATGGGCCCGAGAGGGTTGGAATGAAAGTGCACAACAACAATGCATCATTGCTTGTGATCTGGAAGCATGTGTCCAGAAAGCTCATGACATGCTCCTATGCATCTTCATCACCTTTAAACTTGTCTAACCTGGGCATATCAAAATGCTCAGGATACGATGGAGTAGGCACCGAGGGGTCCAAAGGCTCATTGTGGATCTTCCTTAATGTCGGATTTTGAAAAGTTGCACCTTGCCTCTCGATTGCTTTTACCTTCTCAGCTAAGGCCTTGTAGGCCTATGAGGAAAGAAAGTCCTCCTCCCTAAGTTGATGTGGAGGTGGTCTAGGAGGTACAATCTTCTTCTGTCGAGGTGGAGGACGTGGCTCCTCCTCATCCTCAACATGGGAGTCTTCAGGATACTCTTGCTCAGCTCCATCTCCCTCTACTTCCTCATACTGTCATTGCCCTCGATGGTCGACCGAAGGTGGTCGCTCTCTTTGTTGGGCACTAATATGAGTGTGAGCGCCTATGTGCTCCTGGTGCATATCGGCTTGTGAGAAAGCCTTTCTGTGAACACGCTCTCTATGCTCCTCATGAGTGTATAGGCCAGCCCTAGCTAGCCTATCCTCCTACTCTACTCACTCCTTTTGGACGAGGATACGCTCTTCACGCATGCACTTCTCATATAGTCTCTGTCTGATGAGCCTCTGTGCCTGAATATTTTCATCTTCAATGCATTGCCTCTCTAGGTGAGCATCCTCCAATTGATCTTGGAGGAGTTGTCACCGCTTTTAGAACAACAATTTATGGGTCGTATCCATGTGATTGGTCGTAGCAGGTCTTTGATACATCTGCTCTATACGAGCGACCTTATGGGTTTTGTACCCATCTGACTGATGTGCTGCACTTTTGCCTTTGTCTATGTAGATGGCATTGGCATCAAGCTAAGCCCTATGTCGGGTGCCACCATGCATGGATGGTGGATGGGTAACATGAGGGCGCTTAGAAGCCTCTCCATGCTCTCTAGTGATCCTAATGGTGCTCCTACTATGCTCACTCGAGGCACGAGTGGGTGGCACTGAAGGCTTATAGCCAAACTGCTCAAGGACACTACCTAACCCATCTAATTGCTTGGACCACCAACGCTCATGCGGAGGCGTACCATTTGCTCCCACCTTAGCCATGTCAATAGTGATCCTATGTGGTTCACTATGCAAGGTGATGTGGGTAGGCCTATGCTCAGAAGTAGGCCTATCTGCGTGCCCCTGAATGGGTGGATCTCGATCCTATATATACTCAGAATTTAGAGGTATGGTACCTCCTATAGACCTAGGATGCAAGGGTACCAACTTGGCCCCTTGTATGACATACTCGTCAGCCGATCCTTGTAGATGCACGCACAATGCGGTCTCTGTAATGGCTGTCGGGTGGAGCACCCTCAGGCTGAGGAGCTCCCTGATCTATCCTATATCTAGAGGAGTGTATGGAAGCTCCTCTATCAGGGGTGCACTCGATGGGGTCCCCTCATGTCGAGTTATCTCCTCTAATGCTTGTCGAACGACATTCGATGTGCTCATGTGGGTGAGGATTTGACACGTGCTATTGTGAATTAGTTGGGGCTTGGTCATTGGCATCAGGCTGAAGCCTTTGTCGACCTCCCCGTATCTCCACCATAGTGCACCTAATATCTAGATATATATTTTATTAAGCAAACAAGGTATACAATGGTGATTATCTTTAGATTAAGTTTTAAAAATGAGCCCTAAACTATTTGATGTTGTTTTCAAGATGTGTTGTATCAGTAAAGAAACTCTTATCATGTTTTGAAAAACTTGTTGGATTTTATTCTCAGTTTAATGGCTTTCACCTATACGCTCGCAGCTCGACAACTTGGCGATGAACTCCAAGTCACGTAATCCAACCTATAATGTGTGGTAATGAAGCCCACACATGGTCAGGGAGCACAGGTCCTCCCAGATCCTCACCCATTTTCCCCCAGTCAGCGTTATACCCTCCGAAGAGAATACATGCAAATTTTCTAGGGTACAAAAGGTTCTCGGATCCGGTATTGGTCTAGTATCCAAGGGTACGTAGGATTTGGGCCAACGGATGGAAATCATGCCCACCGTCATTGAACCCTACTAGTGGTTGGATGTGAAGCCCAACTCACTAGCATTTTGTTGCCAAGTGGTGTGTGTGGTTCATTTTAATTTGCATAAATGACAAATGCATAATATAGCACAAATGATAGTTTCCTACATGTAATGTAAAAAAAAACATTTCATATTCAAATATGCATGCTATATCCTACATGATTCTTGATAATGCAAATACGATGCAAATGGCCACTGAATAGGGCCTCAACAAGCAAACCAAACACACAATTCTATCAAGCACGTTGGATTCTAGGGTGGACTACAATCAGAGATCCGTTGTTCCTAGCAGCGCCTTTCTAATGATGCAAAATTGAATGCTAATCTAGGACTTAATTCATTTCCATTTTCTTAATTTCCTAGTTGCATTGCAAATTCAGTATTCTGGAAAAACACAGAGACATAAATAGGAACAGAGGGTTAAAAATAGGACCTACCTCAGGTCCACATCTGATCTGAGCTTTGTCCTCTACTATCTAACTTGTCAATTCTAAACCGTAGGTTGGGTCTATGGTCTATAGTGTGAACCACGGGTTGTACCTATGGTTCAATTGTTGGCCCACAGATGATAGTTATGGTCTATACCTACAATTCCAAAAACAAGAAAACTAAGTTAGAATGATTAAAATGTGGAGTTCCACCGTGATCGCCATCTGTAACCACCAAAAAGGCTCACACCCGAGGTAGGAATCCTCTTGTAATAATTGAAAGTAATAACAACATGCATAAAATAACAAGAAATGACAACAAGATAAATAATAAATGCTTTATTCCATTATGAAGTCAAATTCAGGTTACAAGTACATCCCTCTTAGGGATAATCATGTTGATACAATATTACAATAGAATTCTTGTAATTGTTTTCCTCTCAAGGGTAGGTGTGATAATCAAGATGCCTTTGTAGGGTGACACGAACTGCCCTAGGGTGGAGTAGACCCTCTTCTTCGCATTGAGGAAGGATTATGATATAGACTCCTTTGAATATAGATCCCTACGATCAAGAAACAACAGAGAATAGTCAAACAAATAGGCAGCCTCTCGTGATGAGGCCCTTTAAAGGATAAATGCATGATAAAGCCATTGAAAACATGAAATCAAGAAAGCATGTAAAAAACATTTAAACTATGCTAAACTAATAAAGATTCTTGAAAATACATAAAGGAGTACAACAAATACTAATTGCAATGGTTCAATTAAATGAAATGAAGCATTTAAAATCATAAAGAACCATTAATGTCCTAATTTACATGCTAATATACTAAAATTATTCTAAACCTAATTCTACCGGTCATAAGTCTCTAAAACTACAATTAAACCATGCAAATGACTAATCTAACCTAATTAAACCAACAGAAATGAAAATAGTAAGGAGGTGATACCTCTATTGCAAACCATAGCTCTGATGAGCGGTCTGCACTATAAACCATGGCTGAAAGCCATGGTTAGCACTCTGATAGGTTTGCCCTCAAATTCAAGGGTAGTGGGCTTGACCTCCTTGTCCAAATTGATGTTCAAGGGTCGCCTTCGGTGTCCTCTGATAGATTTGGCGGTTGATTCACTGTGAAGGGCCTTCGTTTGCCCGAATATGTGCTTCTTTACTCTCCTAGGCTCCTAGGGCATCCATAATACAATTCATCATGAATCTTGGCAAGTAGGTAGGGGATAAGTGCAATAGCTCTCTCAATGTACTCGGTTGAGTATACAATTCGATAGGGCTTCACTGCTCAAATCTCCAATGTTCTCTCTCTCTTTTGCCCTAATTTTATGGGGTACTTATAGGATTACCCAAGGGCTAGGGGTGGCTTCATGGAGAAGCCAAGATCAAGAAGGGGTGGTTAGGACAGTTGGATCTGGAAGCTTCCATCCTTTAACCACCTTCTTGTTGGTTCAATGGTCGTTCAAACCGATTTGGCTCGGATGAAGGCCAACTGAACTTCAGTTCAAACCGTAGGTCTCAGCTGTGGTTCAGACTATAAACCGTAGGTGTCAGCTATGGTTCAGACTATAGACCATAGGTCTGGGTCTACGGTTCAGACTGATTAGGCCAAGGAGCCCAAATTGAGTGGTTAGAACCACTGCTCTATCTTGGAGTCTATCCAAGATCTTCCATATGGTCTTGTAGCATGTCCATATGAGTAGTCACCTTCAAAAGTAATTATTTAATTAAATATTTAAAATTGAATATTGGAGAGACATTGAATTAAAATTATTGAAAGAAGAATTGACTTATTGAAAATCATTATGGAAGAAAGTAATTAGAATGCATTGGTAGAAGAAAGTAAGGAAAGTTTGAAAGTTCTAAAACTTCGTACATAACATTTGATGGAAAATATTGATAAACAAAGGGACATATCAATGAAATTAAAAAAGCATTTATACTCAATCTATAGAGAATCCAAAGATGAAAACTTTGGAATATTTGGCAATTATCTAAGTTTAGAACTTATTGAAGCACATTAAATTTCTATAGATGCTATTATATTACCTATATATATAAGTATGATAATGTATATGGCATTACTGATTCTTGAAACTCATAAACAAAAGAACTAAAGGAAAGAAGATATGATTAAAATTCTAAGGGATAAACCAATGATAAAAGATATCAGTTATGATACAAATGACTAAGTTCATATGATAGCAAATTATATTATTTAAGAAATACATTTGATTGCAAACAAAGAATGTAAAAATAATGATGAACATAATGAGATGTTGATAACCTCAACATATGAAAACAAGATTGATAATAAAAAATCATCAAATTCAGGTATTTATGAAATCTATTATTGTGTTTACCTACTGATTCAATGTCCAAATTCTGCATCATCAAAAACAAATAATAAATATAAAGATAAGAAAGAGGTTTTAGGACAAAGTATTCACACCAAATAATTTAATATAGGGGGATGTTGGAGATATTAAATTATTTGGTATATTAAAGTACCTTTGAGAACTATTATAAATACTAGATTAGGAAGTGTGTGTATCTAATGTATGTATTAAAGTGTGGAGAGTATTATATGTTATGTAATAAAGTTTGCAAGCGTGTAAATGCGAGTGTGCAAGGTGTCAAGTATGCAAGTGAAGAGTCATAAATGATAGGTGTCAAGAGTGCAAGTGAAGAGTCATAGATGATATGTGTCTAGTATGAAAGTGAAGAGTCATATGCGATGTGTCAATATGTAAAATGAGAGGTTATGTAATCATGAGAGTCTTTTCATAATATGAGGTAAGTGAAATATTGTATCTCCCATGAGTTAGAGAAGAGCAAAAGTCACATAAAGTTATATATTGGTGACAAAGTTCCTTATTATGTAATCAATCAAATATTTTTAGAATGTAATGAAATTAGTATTTTATTGTGAGTTATATTTGTGTTAATTGTGAAAGGTGATTTTATATGTCATTGTTTTGATCCTGGAGAAATTTACCAATGATATTTAAGAATTATTTGACAAAAATCTATACTACTTGACAAATATTAAGACAATTTACGTGGAATAAACTTGACCTCTTTTATCATATTTACTTAAAATATTTTCCTCTATATCTTCCTTTGAACCTTGAAATCCTTCTAAAGTTGAACTTGCATATTGTACTTTCTTACCTCTTTATATCTTTCATTGTTTCTTCTTTCTTTGCCTATATATTTGGAGTGGAATATCCTTGAGTTTCTTTGGGTATGAGTTTCTTATTTTATCTTAAAATTTATCTCATGAATAGAATGTTTTCTCTATTTATTATTTTCACTTTTCAATAGCTTATATTGTGTTCAATCTCATAGCAATTTGACATCAAAATGTAATATTTTTATAATCCACTTGATCCTATTCTCTTCATTCATATTTTATCTTACTGGTTACGACAAAGGATTTAAAATATTCATAGCAACACATATTTTAATATATATCATGCTTTTGCTCCTTAGTAGTTGGCCCCTCCTTGATGAATTTCCCTAGGGTATTTCCAATATTCTTTAAAATATCCTTATCGTTAAACTAATATGAAATTCCAAAAAGCCTAACCCACACTGGTATATTTTTAATAGGTTTTATCTTGGAAAAAAAATTCTCACTCAATGGTCTTGAATAAAGAGAATATATCCCCCTAAACCATGGTCCATCACCCATTATTTTATATTTAATTTCTAAATTTGGAAAATTTGATAAGGAAAAAAACCATTAGGAAGAAAATTCAGCGTAATGTGAATACAATCCCCACTTCCACTTGATCCAATTTTAAATCTCCAAAAACCTGATGTCATGACCCTCCCTAGCAGGCTTTTGGTATAAAGAAATAATGTATTAATCTATGATGCTTTAATACCTAAATTGAGCAATTGAACCAACTATGTGATGTTTAGTTGATTTGAAAGGAGCATGGTACTGCTGACATATTGCCAAGATGTGTAGGATCAGGTATACTCGTAGGTGGAAGAAATAGAATCATCCACCAAAAGCAAGGGTACTTGAGGTTTGGAAAGTGATGATTAAAGCAAATCAATGGTAACATGGATATATACCTTCATATAGGCATGCATTATTGTTCAGGGATAATCATAAATAGTTAGCCATATTGAGCCTCAAGTTGATAGCTTAGTAGCTATTGTAAATTCTTGGGTTGAGATAGGTGACTAAGTTGACGAAAAGACTCCTCTCTTTATTTGTGCATATGTTTGATTATCTTTTACTTCATCACTTGTTGCATCAATGATTTGGTAATCATTCATGATTGGGTTGCTTTAAAAAAAAGGAATAGCATGATGTTAGTACTTGATAGGAAAAGCTTTCTACTCTATGTTTTATACATATGTAAATATATATATATATATATATATATATATATATAGCGACTCATTATTTTAAATGATAAAGGAAATTTTATTTATAAATAATATTAGTTTTATTTTAAATGATAAAGGAAATTTCATTTATAAATAATATTTTTTTTATTTTAAATGATAAAGGAAATTTTATTTATATTTAATAATTGTTTAATATTAAATGATAAAGGAGATTTCATTCATATATAATATTTAGATTGTTTTGGAGCTTCATTTATAATTATTAATTATATTAGATAGTAAGAGAGTATCTTTTATAATCAATAGTTGATTTATTCAAATGATAAAATATTATTAAGGTAATAATTGAATTCCATGATAAATCAACAAAAGATATTTAACACTCAAATGAACTACAAGTGGGACATTCGAGTTGGTGGGAGGAGCGCATACCAACGTTGAATGAAAGGGTTCCATTTATGATGGAGCTTATAAAAAATATTTAGTAAGATTATCTCTATCAGCCATCACGTAGGATTAGTTGGGGAAGTTATGGTGGGTGGTGGGACGTTGAGAACTTAGGGAGTTGTGTAGATGAGAAGAGGGAGAATGATGACTAGGATGAAAGGAAGAGAGATGAGGCAAAGAGTAGTGACAAGGGGAGAGGAGAGATTTTGGAAAGCACCAAGCTAGGGCAACATGATTGAATCAACCTCAAAGGAAGTGGTCAACATACCATGTTGGGTTATAAATGCTATCTCTCCTTGAAATGAAAGTTGCTTGTTCGTTCTTGCTTCATGGTTCTAGCTAGTTTATCTCCACCAGTTTGTTGGTTGTATATTTATGAGATATTTTCTTATGTTAAAATCCTCCTCCATGCTTTCTTATGAGTTTTCCCTGCAATGCTACCATTGTGGTATTATTGCTTATGTTATCATGGTTGTGTGATATGGGGTCTTTCCTTTAATGTTGTTGTTAACATGCTACTCATTGAGGATTCCCAAAGGATGTTGGGAGTTGAGTGTGTGCCATTGTGGAAAAACCATGTAATCCAAGACCGTGTTGACTATGTTGCCTTGTGTAGACACCAAAACCTAGCCATTTATCATCCATCCTAGCTTTCCCATTATTTTTACCCATTATTGATATATATTTATTATATATATCTAAATAATAATATTTTATATATTATATTATTTATATAAGTGAATTAATCCCAACCATCTGATTTCACTTAATCTAGCCATCCATCTACATGAATCCATGCCACACCCTAAATTTAATATTCACCCTTCGATGTGCTTTTATCTTAGCCACATGATTAGTGTCATTGAAACCCTAGCATGCCCTAGGTTGGATTATAAATAGGAGCCATTTTGATGGCTCAACCCCTAAGTCCTAAGAAAATATTTGAGTTTTTGGAGTGCCTAAGTCTTTTGCCTAAGTTCTCAAATTCTTTGAGTGTCCTAAGTGCTCTAAGAGCTTTGCCTCTATCTTCGCTCAACATAACTCCCATAACCATTGCCATTTGTTTTCCATGATTTTTCAGAACCCTCTCTCAACCATAGAATACCTTTGAGCACTTTCTATCATCATCGAGCACCTCTGAGCACTTCCCCTCCACTGTCAAGCATCTTTGGGCACCTCCCTACCAGTATCAAGCATACATGGGTGTTTTCTACAGCTACCAAGCACTCGTAGGCATTTTATGTAAGGATTATTAGGACCTCCTAGACTTTGGATGATGCTAGGGCATCACTATGCTGATTCACTATAATAAATCTCATAGATTAAAAGATAAGTACGTAAGGTAAATTTATTATTTATTATTTCATTTACGCACTTTTATTTATGTTCATTTCATTTGCAGTAGATAGTTAGGGTTTTACTATTTCTTATAGAGGGTCTCACATTGTGGAGCCCTCACAAGTATTACTAATTTGTTTATTGTGTCATTGTGTGTAGATTTGAAGGTGCTACATCAACATTGGATAACTATTTAAGCTAGAGTGGCCCAACATTAGATATCAATAAGCCCACTCAATTCTATTGGGAGCAAGGATGTGCCTGAAGACACCACCAACCTTGTTTTTTAGGGTTTCAAAGAACCCTAACCATTGTAAATTTGTATAAAAAAGGATTCAAAGATCCTCATTGTAACAATGGAGTTTTTAGGCTCCCCCCATTAATATAAGATCATTCATTGTGCAATTTTGGGTTCTTTGTGTTCAATTTATTTAGCATTGTTTGGTGTTGCATCTTTGTATCTACAAATGGTGATCAGGGTGGGACCCCCTAAGGGCTTCTATTTATAATTTGCCTTACTAATTTACTTGTTGTTTTCTATCATCTTGCTAGATTCTTAGAAGAGTAGATTTTGCTAGATCTAGGGTTTTTGGAAGTGTGTAGAAGTTGCATAAGGTGTGTGAAACACCCGATGGTGCTCGAGGGTAATCCAAAAATGCCCAGGTGCATTTCAAAAATGTCCAAGGGTGTTTTATAGAGAGCTAGAGTAGATACATAGGCCATTTGTAAGTCTACTGACCAAACCCTAGCTTTTTTGTTTACATTTTTTGGCAATTTTTTTGTCTTTTTTACATTTTTAAGATAAAAAGAATTTCATTAATTAATCTGGAAAAGAACATTTATATTAGCATGCATTTTAGGATTTATATTAATGATTTGCATCCATTCACATCTTCTATTTTGAATTTTTTGATTCTCTTTGTGTGAAAAATATACTACATTTTGATTGCATGTAAATCAAAATTGCATAATTAGTTTGTATTATTAGGGTTAGAGATTTCTATTTTTGGTATTCTAAGTAGGAACATTATTCATATACCAAGTGTAGAGATAAAAACATGACACCAAACAATGCTAAATAAAATAGAATTCAAATAACCATATATTGCACAACAAATGAGATTTATATTAAACAGGGGGAGCCTAAAAACTTCATTGTTACAATAGTGGATTTAAGAATCCTTTTTGATATAATTTTTACATAGATTGCTAGGGTTCTCTAAAATCCTAGCTATAACAAATGGTGGTGTCTTCAGTTGCGTTCTACTCCCAATAGGTGTGAGTGGGCTTCTATGTATCTGATGTCGAGCCACTCCAACTTAAACAACTATCCAATGTTGATGAATCTCCAAATCTACACACAAAATATGAAATAAGAGAGTTAGTAATAACTAAGAGGGCTCCACTATGTGAGACCCTAAGAAATTAATAAAACCCTAAATATCATGTAACACTACTACAAGCAAATAAGGAAATATTAAAATTAATAAAATAAAGAATGATTTACCTTACTCCTTGTTGGTTATCTTTTGATAACTAGATTTGTTGTAGGTCGATGGTGAGGGTGTGCTCTAGAGACACCCGAATATCTTACTTATCATCAAAATAGGGCTCTGAAATGTAGCAGGGCTCTCCAAAAGTGCACCACAACACCCAAGAATGCAGTAGAGATCAATAGGGCACTTGAGGAGAGTGGTAGGGCACTCAAAACTATGGTGGAGAGAAACAAGGCACTCACAAAAAGTAACAAAGTGCTCGAGACTATGGAAGAGAGTAGCAAGGCACTCACGAAGAGAGACAGGGAACTCGGGAGGTTAGATCATATCTACAGAAGCAGATCTAATGATGGTGAAGGATGCAATGATGGTAGCTTCAAGCAAGGGGACCAGAAATATGATGTATGGAGTGGGGCTAAGGCACAAATGTTGGGTTGGAACTCTAAGGCATTTTGAAAGCTCGAGGAACCTTAGGGAACACAGGGTATTAGGAAGATTATGTACTCAAGGAATCAAGGTATTCAAAAACTTAGGGGTTGAGCCATCAAAATGATCTCTATTTATAATCCAACCTAGGGCATGCTAGGGTTTCAACGACACTAATCATGTGGCTAATATTAAAGCATATCTAAGGGTGGATATTAAATTTAGGGTGTGGCATGGATTTATGTGGATGGACGGCTAAGATTAAGTGAAATAGGATGGTTGGGATTAATTTATTTATATAAATATATATTTATTAAATATAATAATATTAAAATATTATTATTTAAATATATATTATAAATATATATAAATAAATATATATAAATAATAGGCAAAAATGGTGGGAAAGCTAGGATGGAGGTAACATGGAGGGAAAGGGAAGGAGAAGGAGGACAAGTGGCTAGATTTTGGTGTCTATAGATGCCCCTTTTTGTACCATGTTGCATGAAATACAATATGGTGCAAAAATATGAGATACCTGATTGGGCTAGGCATAGAAGAAACTTCTCTCTCTTGTTGGAATGTGGAATGAAATTGAAGGTAAAAAATAAAGAATTCTAGAGTTATTGCGTAGCTTACCCCCTCAATTGGCGAATGAGTTGTGGATGAATCTCACGAGCCAATTGAAAAATAATAAATTGAAGAGATGTTGTGCAAAGAAGAAAATGGGAATGATGGAATATGCGACCATTTTTTATCCCAACGGTTGAAGGATGTTGGTGGAATGGGAAATATTAATGCATCTATTTTTGCCCCAATAGATGAAGGATTTGGGAGAATTGAGAATGATGATTACATCTATTTTTCCCCAATATATGAAGGATTTTGTGCTAAATATATATGTCATAATCATGTAATATGTATCCCTTTGTGGGAAAATCATAATCAAATTTAGTTGCCCCAAATTGGGGGGTGATTCCATGATGTTGAGTAAATTTTACTGTATGGCCTCATTGATATGCAATATGAAGATGCAAAAATAAAATAAAGAAGTCAACTTCAGAGGGCCTACTAGTGACTATAGAATAATTCCTCTCAATGGAACCAATCACCCTAGCTAGAGCCAGTCACTATGATGACTATCAAGGAAATTGGGAATGATGTGATTTGATTTTGTTCATGTTTTAAGCCCCATGAACTAGGCCATCAATGATAGCTTTTTAGAAAGATTAATCTTGTCAAAGGTTCACTTGAAATGTGAGGAACCAAATTTTATTGTGCTTTCGAACTAGGAGATATGGAATGATGATGATGACCAAGTTTTCTTATGGTGATTCATTCATCTTACCAAATTGCATGGACGCAAATCGTTGCAATCACCAAGTATATAGAACAAACCACTATATACAAGATTCACTTGAAATTTGGCACATGTGGAAATAAATGGATGATGGATGATGATGTTGGTAAAATTTGAAATTTCAAGGAGGAAGTGTGATGATTTTGTGAAAGATAGAGTTGATTGACGAACATTGAATAGTATATTGGTCAATTTTACGCCTTTTTGGACACAAAATTCAATTTATTAGGCCAAATCAACTCAAATTTTCATAGAATTTAGTGGGATTATGGGAATTATGATGAAAATGATGAAGATAGTCATTTTGTAAAAATTTGGACCAGTTTGATACATTTTGTAAGTGGAATTATGCTTTTTAAGACTTTTGGTTGCAAACAAAAATTATGCATCCAAACTAATTTCTGTTTTCACAAAACCTAATTTTATGATGGAATTGATGTGTGGGTGAAATTTGGTGAAATTTGGAGGAGGTAAGCTACCAATTTGATCAAATTTTCCTTTTCTTGATTTATGCGTCAAACGCCCGCATGTGCTTTCGAAATGTAGGAAATGCCCGACTACTCTTTAGGGTGCCAGGAAACACCCTTGCATGCTTTAACATTCTGGAAAGTGCCCATGTGTACTTAGGCTTATCTAAAATATCCCAAGGTGCTTCAATGCACATGTAATAGCTATAAATAGCCTACATATTGGAAAATGAAGCTCATTTGTGCATTTGCAAGTTTGAGAAGTTGCGTTTGAGGGGTGAAGTGAAGTGAGGAGTGAAGTGGGGTAGTGGAAATTTGGCATGGAAGCTATGGTAGTGGAGGGAATGAGTGCTATAATTGGAGTGGAGGCAAGATTTGCCAAGGTAATGCTTTTGAAGACTTTTTGTGTTGTACAAAATTTTTGTTGTTTTTTTTTGCTCATGAAATGTGTTTATTGTTATCATTGCAGATTTTGGAGCCACGACATCGATTTTATCCTCTTATTCTTGGGATGAGGAAATTATTATCGTAGGAAGAGTGGAAAGTGGTATAGAGGGTGCAAATCGACTAGATGTGGTGAGGGTAGACGAGGGATATCTTTTGGCTTTGGCTGAAATATGGGATGTGGATGGGGGGACCTTCCAGCTATTGACTAGGGAAGTGATGATTACCCTTGAGGATGTGTATCACATTCTCAAGGTGCCAATGGAGGGTCTGAAGGTGGAGGTAAGTTATGATAAGAAGGTGCAGATGAGTAGGATGTTTGGGGATATATGGGAGGAGGTGAAGGTGGAGAGTGGGGGGATTCCATACTTGACCATGTATGTGGAAAAGAAGTTGGAGCCCCTTCTAACCTTGGTGATGTTCATGTTGGTGAACATAGTGGTCCCCAATAGTACTAGATGTAGGTTCCCATGGAACCTATTAGGATTGGTGAGTGACTTGCTAACTACACCTCAGTCATATGCATGGGCTCCTACTTTGTTGGCGTAGGTGTACCAGGAGTTGTATGAAGTGACACAATGAAAGAGGAAGGGTTTGGGATGCAACTTTCTTCTTTATTGTTGGGGATGGGAGCACTTTAGAGTGGTGCGATCAGAGGGCCTACCTTGTAGTGAGTGGGATGGAGAGCAACCCTATGCTAGGATATGGGTGGTGGTAGAGGAGGTACAACTAAGTCATCCAGTGCGATCGAGCCAATGGTACCAAGATATGTGGGCTGGACTAACATCCATCCAAGTGATGTGGAGGCCTTGGTGGGGGACCACATGGATTGGGGATAGGGAGCAGTTGTGGTGGGTGAGGTAGCCAAGGTGGATAGTTGGTAGGAGGTAGAGTGAGGTAGAGTACTTCTAGTTCTCATGGGTGTTGCGATAGTTTAATTTGCTGTAGGGAGTACCAGAGGATCCGGTGCTTTATAGGAGGTACCGAGAGGAGGTGGGGCTTCCATATTCTGAGCCAAAGAGGGAGGTGATTGAGGATGATGAGGAGCTAGAGGTCCTGGATGTGGAAGATGTGAGGATGACCGCTAAGTATGTTGTATGGTTTGATGCCCAACTAGTATGGACACCTAGGGTGTTGGCTGATGGTGAGGATGATGCTGAGGAGTCTGATGGGACTCCAAAGTGATCGAGACCCCTCTAAGCTAGCAGTCAAAGGAAGAAGTCGAGAGGTGTAGGGCAGCAGACTCCTATGGTTGGTGGAGGGGAGGATGAGGAGGAGGATGATGATATGGGGGATATATTAGAGGTGGCAAGGTTCTAGGAGCTGATATAGAGAAATTGCGAGTGGAGCGGGAGGCTTTGGTGTAGTCTCATGATGAGGCTTTAGCACAACTACAAATGGAGCTTAGTGCATGAGATGCGACTATAGCTTAGATGCAGGTGGAGTAGGCAATGAGAGGAGCTGGTAGAAAGGATTAGGAGATGATAATGGGGCTCTAGGTAGAGCTTCTAGGTAAGGAATATTAGCATGGGTTGGACTTACGATGACTATGGGTGAGAGAGGCATATGAGTACTCCATGGAAGATTTATGTATGTTTAATCATATCATTTTGAGAGGGCTCCACTACGTGAGACCCTCAAAAATTAATAAAACCTTAAGTATCATGTAATACTACTGCAAGCAAGGAAATATTGAAATTAAAAAAAAAAAGATTTAACTTGCTCCTTGCTAGTTGTATTTTGATAGCTATATTTTTGTAGATCGATGGAGAGGGTGTGCCCTAGTGCACTAAAGATCTCTTGTCATTAGAATAGGGATTTGAAACACAACAAGGCTATCCAAAATTATAGAAGGGCACTCAAGAATGTGGTAGAGAGTAGTAGGGTGCTCGAGGAGAGTGGTGGAGTGCTCAAAAATATGTCAGGGAGTAACAGGGTACTTGTAGAGAGCATCAAAGTGCTTAGGACTAGGAGAGAGGGCACTCATGGAGAGAGACAGGAGCACTCTGAGAGGTCAGATCAGATCTATAGAAGCAGATTTGATGGTGAAGGATGCGATGATGGTGGTGGTGAGTGAGGGGATAGGGAATATGATGGATGGAGTGGGGCTAAGGCACAAATGCTAGGTTGGAACTCTAAGGCACTTCGAAAGCTCGGGGAACCTTAGGGAACTCAGGGTATTAGGAAAATCAAGCACTTAGGGAATTAGGGTATTCAAAAACTTAGGGGTTGAGCCATCAAAATGGCCTCTATTTATAATCCAACCTAGGGCATGCTAGGGTTTCAATGACACTAATTGTGTGGCTAATATTAAAGCATATCTAAGGGTGGATATTAAATTTAAGGTGTGAGATGGATTGATGTGGATGGAAGACTAAGATTAAGTGAAATTAGATGGTTGGGATTAATTTATTTATATAAATATATATAAAATATAATATATAAAATATTATTATTTAAATATATAGATTATAAATATATATAAATAATAGGAAAAAATGGTAGGAAATCTAGGATGGAGGATAAGTGGCTATGTTTTGATGGTGGAAATGGTGGGAAAGCATGGATGGAGGACAAGTGGCTAGATTTTGGTGGTGGAAATGGTGGGAAAGCATGTATGGAGGACAAGTGGCTATATTTTGGTGGTGGAAATGGTGGGAAAGCATGTATGGAGGACAAGTGGCTATATTTTGGTGTCTACACCAAGAGTATCCTCGTACTTGGGTGATTCCATATGGAGTAGATGAACCCC
The DNA here is from genome assembly GCA_028583015.1 of Wollemia nobilis. Classification (NCBI taxonomy): domain Eukaryota; kingdom Viridiplantae; phylum Streptophyta; class Pinopsida; order Araucariales; family Araucariaceae; genus Wollemia; species Wollemia nobilis. The sequence goes on from JAQPPZ010009062.1 coordinate 75,717, forward strand.
TCAAATATTTAGAGTATGTCTTAAGTGGTGTACTCTACCTCCTTTAGATAAATTGGTATTGTGAATAGTGGATTTTGATTTAGACCATTGAAAGTGATTGTCTTTCTAATATTATTTGAACACAATAGAAAATAATAAACTTTAAAAAGAACCACATACTCCATGATTCACATTCAACAGTAGTGGTAGTCATTGCTTGAGATTTGGTGACGGTGGATTTCATCTCCATCCACCAATATCTACCCTTAGAAACCCTAGGTTACCCCTAAGAAAACTTTTTGGATTTCATCACCAGCAAGAATCTCATTGCCCCAACCTAGCCATATTTTTCACCTTTATTTTATTAATTCATATTAGCACATTTGAAACACACAAGATTGAAACTTAAAAAAATGAACTCACATTAAAATGAAATAATCAATGAATGAGGTAAGACACACATGTGTTAAACAAACTTAGCATTGATTGATTATTTTTATTGTGAAATCTAAATTGGGAGTTTCAATATACTGCACAATATGTATTTTGATTTATTTGCTTTATGGTCTTAACACAAAAACAAAAGAAAGCATTAAAACAAGATAATAAAATGGAACTTTCATCCACCTTCCCCACTACTTCTATGGTAGAATCCTTGAATGTGACACAAGAAAATTTATCTGTAGATCCCTCACATTCACATTCCTTGTCATCCAAAACCTTTCATATGGCTATACCCCAAGAGGAGTCAACCTCCCCAACCATCGACCACCACATTACCCATATAGACATGGCAAGAGTAGAAGATCTCATGAAGTCTTCTATGTCTTAGATTCAGTCCCTAATTCACCTAGTTAAGAGTCTATTTTACAACATGAACCTATTTATTTCAAGACACCATCCACCTTTACCTAAGTGTATAATAATTGTATTTTTGAGGAATCAGTTGCACCTTCCTCCCATATGTCCATTACCCAACCCTCATGTGCTCCTAGCACTTCATACATTTCCACTTACACCAATCCCTTGTATTAAGCACATGTAAATAATCCTTCACGATTTTGGAAACCATTGGAGGGTTGTCATTACCAAGTTGCAATTTACCCTACAAATGGATGAGCTTGTTAATATTTTTACCAAGAGTTGTTTAAAACCTATTTCTTGGATTATTTAACTACAAACCTATCATTAATTTGAAGAAGCTTTAGCTCAGGCTAGTGTTATTGAGAAGATAAAAATCCAAGAAGGCATAATTTAGCCTAAAAATAAAGAATGGCAAAATAAGGGCCAATATAAAAGCAACTATTTTGGCAAACAAAAATCAACATAGGTTGCCCCAACAACTTAGCCCAATCAAGTTAATCAAGTGGTCATGAGTCAACCAACAATGGCTCAACAAAAATTTATGGAACAAACACCGCAAAAAATCGCTTATCATGTAGTACCATCAATAAATCAAGCCATACATAACACAGTGCCAATTGTGGAAAACTATCCCCAGCAATAGTTTATTTGAAAAAATTGCCAATACACCTCCTTATTCGAATTATATGCTTACCTTATTAGAAGGTTGTATGAGATGAATAAATTTGCTTTACCCAAAATCAGATCGAATGATCCTGCCAAATGTAACAAACATTATCAGGAACATCTATTTTGTCCTTATCATGGGAAAATGGCTATGAAATTAACAATTGCCATTCATTTAAAGACATAGTGCAAGATCTTATTGACTTGGGGACAATCAATATTTATAACCCCCTTGATCAACAAAATCAAAATCTTGGTATATTTCAACCACTAATTCTGAGGAGGTGCAACCAAATGTAGGGGGTCTAGCACCAAAACTCCTCCTAATCAAGTTAATCATGTCCAAAAATACCAAGGGTTTGTAGGGGCTATCCATGTGGTCACTAGAGGTCAAAATAAAATCCAAAAAAGGCAATCACCTCAAGCAAGTGTGTAACAACCTTCCACATTGCCTCCCATCCAAGTTTCACCTAATCCTTCATTGCCCATACATATCCCTAGCCAATCAAATCCTCAAAATCCACCCATCAATCATCCACCCCGACCAATCATCTCATTGAATAGTTAGTTAACTACAAGTCTGAATATGGTTTTTGCTAAATTGTCAATCTATGAGTTAATCCATCAATATCCTCCACATCATGAGGCATTAATGGATATTTTGAAATCCATTGAATTATAATCTCAAGATCCTAATGCCTTCAATTTTTTTTGGGGGAGCATTCAAACATGCATGGATCCTTCTATCACATTTTATGGCTTTGAGATTAAGCCAATCTCATTAGAATCAGTAGACCCTCCATTGCATATTATGGCTCTAATTGATAAGAATACCTCTAAAAGTGTTAATTAACACTGATTCCTCCATCGATATCATCACCACCTCTACCCTTCATCATTTGAACCTTCCTCCATATCATATCACCAAGTCATAATTCACCTTAAAAGCATTTAATTATGCTTTGTGTTCCATTGTTGGCACTATTGTTTTACCCATTGAAGTAGGGGCTAAAATGTTGCACACCATGTTTCACATCTTGGAAGGATCCATGGCATACAATGTACTCTTTGGAAGACCTTGGATGAGGGAAATGAGATGTATCCCTTTCATACTACATCGATGCTTGAAATATGTTCATGAGGGATAGGTACATTGCATACCGGTGGACGTCAAGCCATTTAAGTATTACAATTTATTTCAAATCCTTATGACTCCATGCTTCCTTCCACTCATATTTTCCTATCGCCATCATCAAATCCATCTGCCACATCACCAATTTTTTCATCAAATGCTTCCATTCCTGAGGAGCTCCCTATCACCAACCCTCATCAAGTTTCCACACCCCCATCATCTTCATCATTGAATACATGCACATGTGGTCATAGTTAGTTGACATCATCAACATCATTGTCATCCTCATAATCAACTTCATCCACTCAGCAAAATTCCCAATCCAATCCATCTCCTTCAACTAATGTTTCACAAGTTGAATTAAAATATTATGAGATACCTTCATATCCATCATTTCCTAAACCATCATCTAGCCATGGTCATTCCACATCCATTGAGGTCCACCTCACTAATATTGGTATTAGTGAATATGTTGTCCAAAGCATAATCATAACACCATTCAACATCCTTTGTTCTAAGGATTTTAGTCATGCACATGTGCCACCTTCAGCAATAGGAGAAATATATGACATGGGTTTAGCTTCAAATATTATAAATTTTGTCTATAGGGGTGTAGACACCTAAAATGCATCATGTCAAGGGCGACTACTCATATGGACATGCTACAAGACCATATGGAGGATCTTGGATAGACTCCAAGATAGAGAAGTGGTTCTAACCACTCAATTTAGGCATTTTGGCCTAAGCAGTCTGAACCGTAGCCTAGACCTGTGGTCTCCAATCTAAACCACGGTTGACACCTGCGGTCTGCAGTCTGGACCGTAGCTGTGACCTGTGGTCTTAATTGAAGTTCAGTTAGGCCTTCCATCCAAGCCAAATTGGTTAGAACGACCAAAAGATCTAGAAGGATGTGATTGAAGGATGGAATATTCTAGAGGCTTCCATCCCAACTATCCTAACCAACCTTCTTGGTCTTGGCTTCTCCATGAAGCCACCCCTAGCCCTAGGGGCATGTTATAAATACCCCCTCCAAATGGGGAGAAAAAGAGAGCAAGCATTGGAGATTTGAGTAGTGAAGCCCTAGTGAGTTGTACACTCAAACTGAGTATACTAAGAGATAGAGCTATTGCACTTAATCCCTAACCCTTTTGCCACCATTCATGATGAATTGTATTATGGATGCCCTAGGTGCTTAGGAGGATCAAGAAACATAAATTCGGGCAAATGAAGGCCCTTCACATTGAATTGATCACAAAATCAGTCTGAGGACAATGAAGGTGACCCTTGAACATCAATTTGGACAAGGATATTGAGCCCACTACCCCTAATTTTGAGGGTAAACTCATCAGAGGTCAAACCGTGACTGTCAGCCATGGTTCATAGTGTAGACCGCTCACCAGAGTTACGGTTTGCAATAGGTGACATATCACCTTCATATTTTCTTTTTTGTCCATCTAGTTAGGTTAGATTAGCCATTTTTTTGATTTAATAGCATTTTAGAAGACTTCTGATCGTAGAACTAGGCTAGATTCACATTTTATGCTTATGTTTCAATTAGGACTAAAATGCTTTCTTTATGCATGTTTATGCTTCATTTTCTATATTTGATCCATGCATAGTGTAGATGCTATTTTACTTTATGCTATTACATGAATCTTGATTCGCTTTGCATAGTTTAGCAACTTTCTTTATGCTTTCTTGATTATGCATGTTAATGGTGTCATTATACATTTTACCTAAAAGGGCCTCATCATGAGAGGTTGCCTATATTTTTGACATTCTTGTTGTTTCTTGACCGTAGGGAACAGTTTTGAAGGAGAGATAAAGCATCCAATTCCTTCCTCATTATGAAGAAGAGGGTCATCGACACCCTAGAGCAGTTCGTGTCACCCTTAGGGGCATTTTGATCACACCTACCCTTGATAGGGATTAAACACTATTGTAATTAATTTATCAAATGGGTATCCCTAAGAGGGATGAATCTGTAATTTGACTTCATTGAAATTAATAAAGGATTCCTTGTATTCATGTTATTTTCTTGTTATCAAATTATGCATGCCTATTTGTGTATTTTTCTTCGATTGCGATAGTTAGATTGGGTGTGAGCCTCTTTGGTGGTTACAAATGGCGATCACGATGGAACTCCGCATTTCTAGCCCCTGAGTGCTGACATTTTTGTTTGTTTTATCTCAGGTGCTAACCATAGCTAATAGCTACGGTTATTTTTTGGCCCATGGCTATCACCTACGGTTTACACTACAGCTCGTAGACCAAAGATGTAGTTTATAGTAGAAGCAACAGACAACAGAGAAACCACTTGGCAACAGATCAGGAGTTGAGGTAGGTTCTATTTTCATTCTCTATTCTGCATTTTCTCCTTTATATTTTTACAGTAAGTGGCAAATCAACTACAAATTAGGTACATTAAAGGAAAAGGATCAATGAATAAGTCCTAATTTGCTTTCGCATTCTTTCCATTAGAAAGGCACTACTAGGAACAACGGACCTCTGATTGCAGTCCGCCCTAGAATACAGTGACCTTGATAAAATTGTGTGGTCGTTTGCATGCGTGAGGCCCAATTAGAGGCCATGTCATCATAATTGCATTGTCATAACATCATGTAGGGCATAGCATGCATACCTTTGTGAATTTGAAATGTTCCTTCTTATGCATATCATGTAGGAATGATCATATGAATGCTCTTTTATGCATTTTTCTTTATGCAAAGTAAAATGAACCACACACACCACATTTCATTGTAAACATCAATGGCGTTGGGCTCTCACATCCAACCCATTTTATTGAGACCAACAATGGATGTCATTACCGCTTGGTTGGCTCATTTGAAATTGTATTATTGGGACTCACTTGTTTCCAAGGCTTACCCAAGAACTATCCTATCCATGCAAAATAGCATGCACTCATCTTCGAAAGGGTGTATCACTGTGCACGGTGTGTTGGGTGAGGGTTGGTAGTACCTATGCTACTTCATTGAGTATGGACTTCATTACCATATTCGGCTTGTGTGAGTATATAGGTGAAAGACAATTAAACTGAGAATAAAATCCAACGATTTTGCAAAACACGTGAGAGTTTCTCATACTGATACAACACATATTGTAACAACATCAAACAGTTTAGGGCGCATTTTAAAATTTAAAAATAAGATAAGCATCATTGTATACCTTGTTTGATAATAAAAGATACATCTAGACGTTAGGTACACTATGGTGGATACACAAGGTGGTCAACAAAGGTGCAAGCCTAAGGCCGATGACCAAGCCCCAACCGATTCACAATTACACGTGTCTAGTCCTCAACCACATGAGCAAACCGAATGATGTTCGATGAGCATTAGAGGAGACAAATCAACACAAGGGGATCCCATTGAGCGTACCCCTGATAGACTAGCATCAGTGCATACTGTTAGACGTAGATTAGAGCATGGGGCTTCCCATCCTGAGGGTGCTCCACTCATAAGCCATTACCGAGACCGCAGTGCACGTGCATCCATGGGATCGGCCGAAGAGTATGTCATGCAGGGGACCAGATTGGTACCCATCCGCACTAAGTCTATAGGGTGTACTATACCCCCACCTTATGAGTATAGAAGGAATAGAGGTCCGCCCATTCAGGGGCAAGTAGACGGGCTCCCTGCTAAGCGCAAGTCTACCCATACTCCCATGCATACTATAGCACACAAGATCACCATCGATATGTCGAAGGTGGGAGCTAATGGAACACCACCCCATGAGAGGTGGAGGTCTAGACAACTAGATGGTCTAGGTAGTGTGCTAGAGTAGCTAGGCTGCAAGCCTTCGGCTCTGCCCACTCGTGCTCCGAGTGAGCATAGCGAGAGCACCATTAGAACTACTAGAGAGCATGGAGAGGCTTCTAAGTGCCCTCATGTCTCACATCCACCATCCATGCATGGTGGCATGTAGCACAGGACACAACACGATGCCGATGTTGTCTTCACAGACAAAGGCAAAAGCACAACACATCAGTTCGATGGGTATAGAACCCATAAGGTCGCTCGTATAGAGCAAGTGTATCAAAGGCCTCCGATGGCTGACCAGGTCAAAAGATCATATCCACTAGACTCTTAGAGGAGTTGGTGTCGACTTAGGGAGGAGGACTTTCTATCTTTTGAGGCTTACAAAGCTTTGGCTAAGAAGATCAAGGCAATTGAGAGACAAGGCGCAACTGTCCAAAATCTAACACTAAGGAAAATTCACAATGAACCTTTAGATCCCTCAGTACCTATGCCCCCATACCCAGAGCATTTTGAGATGCCCAAGTTGGAAAAATTCAAGGGTGATGAAGAGGCGCAAGAACATGTCATGAGATTTCTGGATGCTTGCTTCCAGATAGAGAACAATGATGCACTGTTGTTGCGTATGTTTGTCATGACACTCTCTGGGCCAGCCCGAGAGTGGTTTAATCAGCTAAAGAAGCACAACATAACAAATTTTGAGCAATTAGCTGATGCCTTTCTTGAACGCTATTCCTTCGACGTCAAGAAACAGGCCAACCTTTTCGATTTGGCTATGCTAGCTCAACACGATGACGAGCCAATAGAACAGTACGAGAAGAGGTGGAGGAGATTAATGGCAAAGTTTCCATTCTTGATCCTTGCCATAGAATTAACCCGAATGTTTACAAAGAGTTGTGCCAAGCACATCTCGCTACTGTTGCAACTGTAGCAGTACGCCACATTCGAAGAAGCTTGGGTGCAAGCCAAGGTAATTGAGGATATCAAGTTGCAGGAAGGCAACTTGAAGCTAAAAACCAAGAAAGAGGGATATAAGAAGAGTACCTCAAAGCAACAGGGCAAGCAAGCCCATGTGAATCAGGTGGTACTGAATCTCCAAAATGAGGATAAGGGGCAAAAGAAATAGAATTATCAAGCCCATCCTCCTCCTACGCAATACGACCAGCACAAAAATAACTACAAGGGCAAGAACAAAGAGCAACGCCCACCTCGCATATTTACGCCATTGATGGAATCAATGACATCGATATTTTGTCAGCTCTACGAGGCCAAGGCAATAAGATTACCCGAAGTCAAGATGGTTGATCCAAATCAGCCCAAGCCCAAAGACTATCAAGAAGAGTTGTTTTGCATATTTCATAGAGCGAAAGGCCATGACATCGAGGTGTGTTGGTCCTTCAAACACATTGTGCAAAATATGATAGAAAAGGGAGAGCTTGTAGTACCAGGCAATCCCTAGGTTCCAGACAACCAAAACATGGGGATTTTTAAAAATCCATTACCAAACCATGAGGCACCCCGTAACCACGTTGGCCACGTCAATCAAGTACGAGTCGAACCACCTACCCAGGGGTTCATCGACATGGTCAATGTTATTACCAGACATGGGAGGTATGAATGGCCGAATCAACCTCGTGCTCCCATTCAAATACAAGCCACGCCCTAGTGGCAGCAAGCACAAAATATTCCAGGCCCACCAACGAGATCGGTGGTGACCATTAGGAGCAGGTTGGTTCAAAACCTGCAGATGACTCCTACGAAGTTGTCGATATATGAGCTTATACAATAGTCCCCTAGGCATAGGGAGACTCTTATGGATATTCTGAGGTCCATTGAGGTACAGTCCCAGGATGCATAGGCATTCACGAACTTCGTGGGGCACGTACAACAATGCCAAGAACCAATGATCCAATTCTATGATCACGAAGTGAAAATGGTTTCTACAAGCATGGCTGACCCGCCACTACATATCATTGCATGTGTTAACCATGTGCCATTCAAAAGGGTCTTGATTGACACTGGTTCATCGATCAATATAATCATGACTAAGGCACTGCACCATTTGAAATTGCCTAAATCACTCGTCGTACCAACCACCTTTACATTGAGAGCATTTAACGATGCACTATGCTCTATGGTTGGCATGATTGTCCTACCTATTCAGGTGGGACTAAAGACCATTCCCGTAATGTGTCACGTGATAGAGGGTGCCTTGCAGTATAACATCCTGCTGGGGAGGCCTTGGATTCATGAAATGCATTGTGTTCCCTCGATATTGCATCAGTGTGTCAAGTATATACATGAGGGACAAGTTCACGTGGTTTCATCAGATGAAGAACCATTCAAGTTCATGAACTTAGCAGATTTTCCAGGGGGTTTCGTGATCCCATCAATGCACTTGGACATACGGCCCACATCGTCGATGAGGGTTCCAAGAGGTAAATAGGTGGTGCATGTTCAACCATTGGTATCTATATCAAACAGATCTGAACATACCACTGCAACTTCTCTGAGATCGAGTGCATCGACAATGCATCGAAATGACAAGAAATTAAAGGTGAAATTGGGCAGGAAAGAAGCAAAGAACGCGCCCGAACCAGTCACCACTGAGGCTGCCACTCCCATGGAGGTGGAGGAAGCCCAGGATCAAGTCGAGGAGGCACCTCAACCTGCTTTTCCTGCATCGTCAGTAGGGTCATCCGCACCCTAGGTGACTGTTCACCTAGCCAACATAGGTCTGGGTGAATATCTTGTGCAAAATGTGACCTTCGGTCCTATTTTAGAGACTGCACGAGACATGGGCTGACCGATAGCCCATCGATACCCAGTTGGATCCATAGTACCATTGGGCGAGCCACCCAACCAAACAAACTTCATTTATGTCGGGTTGGATCAAGTTCCAATGCGGGCACCCATGGAGGTGGATGATGATGAATAGTTCACGGTGAACGTTCGGTACTTGTCCAACCTAGAGTATGCCATGCACATTTTTGAGCTCTATCATTGGCATGGATACGGCCTTGGTATTTTTGAACAAGGACGAAGAACCCCTCTTGAACCACGTTATCAGTTGGCAACTGATAGGTTCGGATTGGGATTGCAGATTCAGGGACATGATGATTTACTCGCTGCATCATTGGATCGTTTGTACCTAGGTCTGGGGGATGACATGGATTTTAATCCGTATCATCCTAACATGTCTAGCCTTTAGGGCAACAACCCAATGGTGTCAGTCATCACCATTGAGAGATCGAATATTGAACATGAAGAGTTCTCGAAGAAGAACCCCAGAGGCAACCTGGGTCATCAAAACCATATCACAACCGATGATACCGGTATGTAGGGGCACAACCCCATCATTCTAGGTGATCTCAATTTAGGAGATCTTTGTAGTGAAGATGTAGAGGAGTCCACCTCTAAAATGAGCAGACCAAGTTATGATGCAGATGGTGAGTCCTCAAATGATGATCAATCCAAAGAGGAAATTGACCGAGCCTTCGTGGTTTCGGTATTTCTATGCCATTTGCTGCCTAGAGAGCAATTAGATGAGATACAAGAGCATTTCATGGTCGATAGTGATTATGAAGATGAGACAGAGCAGGCCTACTTAAGGCCTCATCCAACTAATCTCCCAATATTCATGGACACGATAGAGTGCACTGCTCATAGTAGCAATCATAGCGATGAGGTTGAGATGACCGATCCGAGGCTAGTATATCCGCTACATCTATTGCCTGTGGAGTCAGAGTATGTTATAGAAGAGGTGCCTCTTAACACAGATCACTCTGAAGAGGAAGCAGAGCTAGTTTTTGCATCGATGTCGTATATACGATCATTTTATCCGGTCTATCCGGATAGTGATGATAGCGATCGCAGAATCAGATACATGGGGCCACATCTGGCAGATCGCCCCTTGCATATGGGGGGAAGTGAAATATTATATCTTTATAGTGATGATGAGGATTCATTGGAGATGGCCTATTTGGGGCCTCATCACCTGCGTAATCGGAATCCACCTCGGGGTCTGCCACCTGTTACAATTATGGGTTTGCATCGAGAGATAAATCTCCAACGCCGCCTCAGGGAAAGAATAAATCTAGAAGAGGAATATCAAAGGCTCTTTCCCCATCCACCTACTTATGCCGAGCTGCTTGAGCCGAGAGATCCCATTTTGTAGTCAGTGCATAGAGAGGATCCAGTTGTTCGGGCATCCCACAGGGAGGACCCTTTCATCCCCATGCCATCCGAGCCAGATCTTGGGTACGAAAGCTACACAGATGATGTAGAGTTCAGTCCATGTGGTCCTGGAGATCAATTCCATTCCATCAACATGGTCTCCATTGATTTGACCACTCCACTCCACAATCCAGCAGATCCATCCAAGCCATTGCATCTAAACATGGATGCTATCGATTGGGATCATGCTGATTCGCCAATAGAGCCTAAATATTTCTTCCCAAACGAAGAGATGTTGCAACCATTTCATTTTGGACCAGGCTGCGCTTATGATGTCTATCATGCTAAAAATGCTTCCAATGAAGAACATATAAATCTAGCTGATGACATCCATTTGATCCCTACGCCTCATCAGCTTGAGGAGGGATCCCATATGTCAGTAGAGGAAACCTTCAAAGTGGATATCGGTAATGACCCCACCAATCCAAAGAAGGTTAAATTTGGAATGAGTCTCACTCCAGATGAGCGCGCTAGCATCATCCCTCTATTGAAAGAGAGACCTAACCTTTTTTCTTGGACATACAAAGATATGCCTGGTCTAGACCCAAAGTTGGTTACTCATAACCTTTCGCTAGACCCATCCAAGAAGCCCATCAAGCAGAAGCTCAGAAAGATGCATCCAATAGTAGCCTTAATGGTGAAAGATGAATTGCAAAAATTGTTGGATGTAGAATTTGTCATTTCCATCGACTATCCAGAATGGGTATCCAATATGGTGCCTATAGGAAAACCAGATGGAAGGATCCGTATTTGTATGGATTTTAGAGATCTCAACAAGGCAACACCCAAAGATTCATTTTCGTTGCCCAATATCGATGCTCTAGTAGACTCTACTTCTGGTCACGAAATGCTCTCCTTAATGGATGGTTTTTTTGGTTACAATCAAATTCGGATTAAGCCCGAAGACCAGCACAAAACTATGTTTATAATGCCATGGGGAACATTTTGCTACAAAGTTATGCCATTTGGTCTCAAAAATGCTGGTGCTACATACCAGTGGGCCATGACATACATTTTTCATGACTATATGCACAAAATTTTGGAAGATTATATCGATGATTTGCTAGCCAAGTCATTGCTACGAGAAGAGCATGCGGAGGTCTTGAGAAAAGTCTTCGATTGCCTGATAGAGCACAACGTCAGGCTGAATCCTAAGAAGTGCGTATTTGGCGTAACTTCTAGAAAATTGTTAGGGTTCATTGTCTCCAAGAGAGGCATCTAAGTAGACCCAACGAAGGTCAAGGCCATTTTGGAAATGCGTCCTCCCACCAATATTAAGGAATTAAGGAGCCTCCAAGGCAAGGTAGCTTCGATAAAGTGATTTATCACCCAACTATCGGATAAATGTCGACCCATGAATCGACTGCTACATAAGGGTGTCCCATTCAACTGGGACGAGGACTGCAAGGCAGCCTTCACTGAGATAAAGCAATACCTGGCAACGCCGCCAGTGTTAGCTCCACCAAGGCCAGAAGAGCCTTTTCTGCTATATATATCGGCAATAGACTTTGCGTTAGGGACCATGTTGGCCCAAAAGAATGTACAAGGCAAAGAGCAAGCCATATATTACATTAGCCGAACCTTGGTGAGTTACGAGCTAGGATATGCATATGTGGAAAAGCTATGTTTAGCAGTAGTGTTCGCTACCAAGAAATTGTGGCACTACATGTTAAGTCACATGACATATGTGATATCAAAACAAAATCCTTTGTAGTATATGATGAGCAAGACATATCATAATACACGTACTGCAAAGTGGATCATGCTATTGATAGAATTCGATCTAGAATTCATAAGCCAGAAGTCCATTAAGGGATAGGTCATAGCAGATCAGTTAGCTGAGGTGCCACTGTCCAACAGTAGGCCTCTAACAATCGAGCTTTCGGATGATGCAGTGTTTGTAGTATCCGAAGCTCCCGAACCCGAAGAACCAGAGAACAATGCTGATATGACTCTGTTCTTTGATGGTTCGAAGTGCGAGCAAGGAGCTGGCGTAGGGATAGTGTTTTTCACGCCGCAAGGAGCTCCAATGCCCTTGTCATTCAAACTAGACTTCCCATGCACCAACAATAATGTTGAATATGAAGCCCTACTTTTGGGCCTTCATACAGCCATCACCATGAATATCAAGAGATTAAACATCTTTGGTGATTCCCTACTCATAATTAACCAAGTGAAGGGACTATTTTAGTGTCGATGTCTAGTACTGAAAGCCTATAAAGATCTTGTTGCCACATATCTGGCTAAACTAGAATGGTACGACATCGAGGCAATCCCTCATTCATCAAATAGATTCGCAGACACCATGGCTTCTTTGGGATCCTTAATCCCTCAAAATCCATCTGTCGACTTCACTACCATCCATGTCAAGATGCTCTCGCATCCTGCAGCAGAGCGTGTAGCCTTTGATAACAAAGAATCAGTCAACATGATTAGTGTGGAACCAAAAGCTGATTGGTTCTGCAAAGCTGAAGACTTTCTCAAGAAAGCACCCTAGGGGTCTTTAACCTCCTAGAGTCCTACGGGGAGTGGCACCACCATTCACCACAAGGTTGTCTCCCAGTCTGCATTTGCAAAAGTAAATACGTAGGGGGTACAGGTTGTCTTAGCGATCGAAGCTGAGGCTCATCAGAATTGGATGTCACAGATTCAAGACTTCCTAAGACTTGGTTTTGTCCTGGAGGGACTGTCGCATGTCGCAAGATGCACATTTAAATAGAAAGTGACTAAATTTGTCTTGATAGGAGACATTTTGTACCGCCAAAGTTATGATGGAGTTCTCCTTCATTGTCTTGAGCCCCAAGAGTCATCTTGGGCAATTTTAGAAGCTCATGATGGTACGTGCGGTGGCCATTTCAGCGGCATGGCCATCATCAAGCGCATCCTTCGAATGGGTTATTATTGGCCCACTATGGAGAAGGATTGCAATGTGTATGTCAAGAAGTGCATCAAATGTCAGCATCATGCTAATCTTACGCACCTACCATCACAGGCCTTACAGCCCATCCAAGCGGCTTGGCCATTTTCTCAGTGGGGGTTTGATCTAATTGGCAAGATCTCTCCTCCGTCATCAGGCCGACATACATTCATCATTATGGCTACTGAGTATTTTACAAAGTGGGTGGAAGCCATTCCCTTAACAATGACCATGGGAGCTCGCATAGCTAAGTTCATAATGGAGCATATCATAAGTCATTTTAGGGTACCATCCAAAATAGTTTTGGATAATGGAACTTCTTTTAAGAACAAAATTGTGTGAGCTTTAACCTCTAAGTACCACATCAAACACAGTTTTGCATCTCCATATTATCCATAGGAAAATGGGCAAGTTGAGGCCTCAAACAAGACTATGGTAGCCATCTTGAAAAAGATAGTGCAAGAACACCACAAGGATTGGCATACACAACTGCCCCTTGCATTATGGGCTTATAGAACTAGCATTCGGACTCCCACTGGGGCAACTCCATTTTCACTAGTATATGGCACTGAGGCCATTATGCCCTTAGAGTTGGAAATTCCAACGCTGCGCGTCGCATTGAAAGAGTTCATCGATGACGACACCGCGTGGCAAGCTCACCTAGATCAACTGACGCTGCTCGATGAACATCGCGTGAATGCCCTTGAGCATCTTCGTATTTATCAAGAGCGACTCAAATGAGCTTACAATATCAAAGTCCACCAGAGAGACTTTGAATTTGGGGATCTTGTGCTAAAATAAAACCAATAGAACTCGAATTTTCTGCTCGATATGCGAGACAAATTTATGGCTAATTGGCTAGGACCCTATATCATATCTAAAAATATTGGTCCAGGTACCTATCGCTTGACGTCGCTAGGGGGTGTTGAAGAGCCTGAACCTCTCAACATCATCCATATTAAGGCATTCTATGCTTAGAGAGTGTAGCAAAAAAGCTCCAAAGGCATCTATAAGCCCTTTGGTCAGTCAAAAGGCACCAAGGATTTCTAAAAATCGCTTGGTCAACCCAAAGGCTCCGAGAGTTCCTATAACTACTCGGTCATCCCAAAAGGCTCCAAGGATTTCTAAAAATTGCTTGGTCAACCCAAAGGCTCCAAGGGTTCCTAAGCCACTCGGTCATCCCAAAAGGCACCAAGGATTTCTAAAAATCACTTGGTCAACCCAAAGGCTCCGAGAGTTCCTATAAGCCACTCGGTCATCCCAAAAGGCACCAAGGATTTCTAAAAATTGCTTGGTCAACCCAAAGGCTTCGAGGGTTGCTTAAAGCCACTTGGTCATCCCAAAAAGGCACCAAGGATTTCTAAAAATTGCTTGGTCAACCCAAAGGCTCCGAGGGTTGCTTAAAGCCACTCGATCATCCCAAAAAGGCACCAAGGATTTCTAAAAATTGCTTGGTCAACCCAAAGGCTTCGAGAGTTCCTATAGCTTCTCGGTCATCCTAAAAGGCTCCACGCCCTCTTGCTGAGAGTTTGGTCAACTAAAAGGTTCCAAAGGCGTCTGTAAGACCTTTGGTCAATTCAAAAAGCTCCAAGGATTTCTAAAAATCGCTTGGTCAACCCTAAAAAGCTCCAAAGGCATATATACTCATCGTTTGGTCAAATATGAAAGCTCAAAAATGTATAAAAATTTGAAAATATATAAAATTCCAAAAAAAATTGGTAAAGCATAAAATCCAAAAACATTTGCTTTTGCAGTTTGCATTTTCATATATGCATTCACATCATCATATTGCATTTAGGCATTTGTCATCCATTGCATTCCACAGTAGAGTGTAATGTGTCTATCAAAATCTTACAAATGATCGCACGTTTGTGTTTCAATCATGCACCCTTGCATTTATCATAATTCATTGCATTCATACACGATACCTGTTGTGGAGAAACATGTATGTATATTAAGTTTTCCAGTCACTCATCCATACCTAGTGGGTTCTTCAGATATTGTAGAAAGCTTGCTTTGCTGTTATAGACAAGGTCATTAGTTGGGATAGTGCTTCAACATATCATAATCCCATCACTAAGCAAAACAATATAAAATCCTGCTAAGACAAGAGATGATGAAAGCTACGAAAGCAATCTTAGGTATCTAGAGAGATGGGTTTCACGACCTGCTTATCTTGCAAATAGTCGGTTTAGAAAGGTGTACTTTGGCAAAAGGACAAGAATTTCCCCTATAAATCCCAAAGTCACAAAGTTTAAATCCCAAGTTACAAAGTGCAAAAGTACAAATTTCAAGTTCAAAATGTAAAGTGACATAGTGAATCAAAAGCACTATAAAAATCCCTTGCTCAAAGAAAATGGTAACACGTGGACTAACAGTGATTTTTATCACTACATATGAGCAAGTAAGAAGGGTGAGAACTTGAATCCCTGGATTGTCCACCTTTTGAAAGCCATAGAGTGATCCCCGATCGCAGCAATGGGTTGGAAGAGTCCCGCCTACAATCGGAGGGGTAGTTCTATTGGGTGATCCCCAAACGTAGCAATGGGTTGAAAGAGTCCCGCCTGCATTTGGAGGGGTAGCCCTGATCAATTTGCAAGATGAGCTAGCTCTAGGTACCTAGGATTGTCTAGTTGTATAAGTCTAATCAAAGCTGAAACAAGGATGGTACGATCGTATGAGGAACCCTATCTCACATATGGGTTGAAAGAGTCTCGACTGACATACGGGGTATGCTTATGATCTATCTAAAAATACTCACATGCACACATAGGGATAATGAATAGTTGGGTCTGTCATGGCAAAAGCCTTGTCCAATAAAAGCCTTGTACAGTTAGTATGTGATTTT
This sequence comes from Wollemia nobilis, assembly GCA_028583015.1. Classification (NCBI taxonomy): domain Eukaryota; kingdom Viridiplantae; phylum Streptophyta; class Pinopsida; order Araucariales; family Araucariaceae; genus Wollemia; species Wollemia nobilis. Next base: position 92,135 of record JAQPPZ010009062.1, read on the forward strand.
TGGAGAAGTCTACTAGGGTGTTTGAGTCTCATGGAAAACCCCAAAAAAAGTTCTCTAATAGCAACAAGATACCAAATATCATTAAACATCAAAAATACGAGTCATTCATTCATCAGAATGCATTTTACAAAGCACAATCAAACATATAGGATAGATACCGCATGAATATCAGAAATGATGTTTAGACGGCCACCGACTATATAGTGCAGCAAAGAAAAATATACATAATGACATATTCATTCATTAGCATTATACCAATCCATTTCACTGCATTTCATATATGGGTGATTAATTGATTAAGTTCTTGTAATGAGAATTATCAATTATTTTGCATGATTGTCATACATTCTGTGGTGTCGCATTTTAAAATTGATATACATAGTTTACATTCATTCTTTATGTTTTAAGTGATTAAAGCATACAGGTTCATTCCCATTAGATTACGATTATGTACATAATGCATTACCATACATTGCATAGCATGCCATAACTTCATAAAAATAAATGCATGCCCACAAAGCAAAAATAAATATGCGTTCAAAATAAATACTACATCCATTTGCATCCATTATATATGGCACATCTAATCATATAGATCATTGCATAACATCATCATCATAAAATAGATAGCTATCTAGTGCATGTCATCCATACATTGCATCATATAAACATTGCATCATATCAACATAGCATCACATAAGCATTGCATCCATGTGCATCAAATAAACATAAAATCAAAAATTAAACATCAGATACACATAATGAGCCGAAATGATCAAGTCATATATATATATATATATATATATATATATATGTGTGTGTGTGTGTGTGTGTGTGTGTCCAAAAGAGTACATAGGGAGTGCATCAATATGCCCGTAGGCTACAAAGCGTGTAGGTCCTCGACCTTACACTCAAAATGAGTACAACATAGCAAAAGTATAGTCTGCATCTAGCAGAGCCCAGGTCTAGTCTGCTCCCCCTGTATCGGAGCTCTCGTCGCCTCCCTCAGCACTGTGCTCTGGAGCCTGCTCTCCTGTCTATGCTGGCACCTGTGGTGGGTCCTGCTGTGGGTCCTGCCTACCTCCAAATCCTAAGGCACCCAACACATGAGAAACTGGTAACTACAGTAGGCTAGTCCCCTGACTGGTGGCCCCTGAAGTCTGCCCTGCATCTCTAGGCCTGGCATGCGATGTCACCCCATGTGTGCTAGAGGACCTGTGCATCCTCTCAGTCCTATGAGTCCTGTGACCTGAGCTCACCATAGACTACCCTGAGGTCCTAGACCTGGTACGTTGAGACTCTAAGGAGAAAGGATCCTCAGGAACCTATAGCCCGTGCATCTCAATATAACCGACTAGCTGATCAATGCGAGCAAGCCGGGCTACATGCATCTCATTGGTCCTCATGACCATACTATGTAGTCGCTCTACCTCGATCATCGGATCTTGTGCAGCTATTGGTGCTACCGCTGGTGCTATCGGAGGCCCCATAGTAGCCTGAGGAGGTGGCATAGCCCCCCTCGATACCCAGAGGAGATCCCTCTCTACCTCTACTGTAGTCCATTATGCTTGCGCTAACTCTAGAGTAGTCTATAATCTCTGAGCCTGGGCCTCTGCATCTGTGGCCCACGTAGTCAGATCCTGTATCTGATCTTGCACCTTAGTAAGGTGCCTATCCCTATCAGCTACTCTCACCTCTAGAGTGGTGATAGTAGTGTCTCACTCTAGCTGCTGCATGTGGAATCACCCTAGATGACTCTGCAAGTCAGCCACCTGAGCTAAGAGCTGACCCTCTACGCTATCGGGAGGGACCTCACCCTCCTCTAGAGCCTCCTCATCGGGGTCAACCTCGGGAGCCTCCTCGATGGTGGTCGTTGCGCCCCAGCCGCCCTTTGTCCGTTGGCGCACCCTATGCCCATCAAGATCCGCCTCTTCTTGATCTGGCTCTCGGCCTAGAGGCCCTATGTCGTACCATATGAACATGGACCACCACCCATCATACTCTGGAGTGGTCCTAGTAGTCTCAACTCTAGTCTCCTAGTAGTCATCAGCAGCATCTCCCAGAGGCTCTGAAATGATCCACTGTAGATCGTGCTCTACGACCAAGCGTTGGTACCTAAGGGGGATATCTGGAATATCCTGCACGAGCCCAAACTATCGTAGGACCCAAGAGTAGAACTAGTACTCTTGAATCTTAGCCTTATGATTGATCAACCATCTGTCATGACGTGTACCTATCTCAACCATTGGCCCTCCTCTGGCCATGTTGGGTAATCCATATAGGGCCGCCATTGAACATCATTCAGGCCAAGTGCCACAAACTGAGTGATATAGTGTTGGATGTCACCAGCATGGATCCTGCTATGGGTACCCTCCTCCTCACGAGGCCAATAGGTGGTATAACACTGACGATCATCAGCAATAGCAGTAATCCATAGTGGCAGATCTGTAGGATGCTCGATCTGAATGTGCTGCCACCCCTAGATCTATAATAGAAGACTACAACTAAGGCCCTTATGGCTACGCTTTGTAATCTAGTATAGCTCCCTATAGAGATGACATAGTAGGGTGCTCCCCCAAGCTAGAAGTAGAGGCACCTTTGTAGAGCAAACTCTTGTGGCTGGTGGAGGGGAGGATGAGCACGAGGATAATGATATGGTGGGTATATTAGAGGTGGCAAGGTTGTAGGATGAGGTGGAGCAGTTGTGAGTGATATGGGAGGCTTTGGTGTAGTCTCATGATGAGGCTATAACATAACTATAGGTAGATCTTAGTGTATGAGATGTGACTATAGCTTAGATGCAAGTGGAACAGGTGATGGGAGGAGCTGGTGAAGATGATCGAGAGATGATCGTGAGGCTCGAGGTAGAGCTTCTAGGTAAGGAACGTTGACATGGGTTGGACTTACGATGAGTAGGGGTAAGAGAGGCATATGAGCACTCCATGGAGGATTTATGTATGGTTAATAATATCATTTTGAGAGGGCTCCACTACGTGAGACCCTCAAAAATTAATAAAATCTTAACTATCATGTAATACTACTGCAAGCAAATAAGGAAATATTGAAATTAACAAAAAAAAGAATGATTTACCTTGCTCCTTGCTGGTTGTCTTTTGATAGCTATATTTTTTATAGATCTATGGATAGGGTGTGCCCTAGTGACACTCGAATATCTTACTTATCATTAGAATAGGGCTTTGAAACACAACAAGGCTCTCCAAAATTTTAGAATGGCATTCAATAATGTGGTAGAGAGCAGCAAGGTGCTCGAGGAGAGTGGTGGAGTGCTCAAAAATGTGGTAGGGAGTAGAAGGGTACTTGTAGAGAGAATCAAAGTGCTTAGGACTATGGCAGAGAGTAGCAGGACACTCATGGATAGAGAATATCGAGCTTAGATTAGATCTGTAGAAGCAGATTGATGTGACGATGGTGGTGGTGAGCAAGGGGATAGGGAATATTATGGATGGAGTGGGGCTAAGGCACAAATGTTGGGTTGGAACTCTAAGGCACTTCAAAAGCTCATGGAACCTTAGGGAACTTAGGGTATTAGGAAGATCAAGCACTTAGGGAATTAGGGTATTCAAAAATTGAGGGGTTGAGATATCAAAATGACCTATATTTATAATCCAACCTAGGGCATGCTAGGGTTTCAATGACACTAATTGTGTGGCTAATATTAAAGCATAGCTAAGGGTGGATATTAAATTTAAGTTGTGAGATGGATTGATGTGGATGGATGACTAAGATTAAGTGAAATCATATGGTTGGGATTAATTAATTTATATAAATATATATATAATATAATATAAAAAATATTATTATTTAAATATATATATATATATATTATAAATATATATAAATAATAGGTAAAAATGGCAAGAAATCTAGGATGGAGGACAAGTGGCTATGTTTTGATGGTGGAAATGGTGGGAAAGCATGGATGAAGAACAAGTGGCTAGATTTTGGTGGTGGAAAATGTGGGAAAGCATGTATGGAGGAGAAGTGGCTAGATTTTGGTGTCTACACCAAGAGTATCCCTGTACTTGGGTGATTCCATATGAAGGATTAGATGAACCCCTCAACTATTTAGAGCAGGTATTAAGTTATGTACTCTACCTCCTTTGGATAAATTGGTATTGTGAATAGTGGATTTTGATTTAGACCATTGAAAGTGATTGTCTTTCTAATATTATTTGAACACAATAGAAAATAATAAACTTTAAAAATAACCACATACTCCATGATTCACATTCAATAGTAGTGGTAGTCATTGCTTGAGATTTGGTGACGGTGGCTTTCATCTCCATCCACCAATATCTACCCTTAGAAACTCTAGGTTAACCCTAAGAAAACTTGTTGGATTTCATCACCAGCAAGAATCTCATATCCCTAGCCTAGCCATATTTTTTACCTTTATTTTATTAATTCAGATTAGCACATTTGAAACACACAAGATTGAAACTTAAAAAAATGAACTCACATTAAAATGAAATAATCAATGAATGAGGTAAGACACACATGTGTTAAACAAACTTAGCATTGATTGTTTATTTTTATTGTGAAATCTAAATTGGGTGTTTCAATATACTGCATAATATTTATTTTGATTTATGGTCTTAACACAAAAACAAAAGAAACCATTAAAACAAGATAATCAAATGGAACCTTCATCCACCATCCCCACCACTTCTATGGTAGAATACTTGAATGTGATACAAGAAAGTTTATCTGTAGATCCCTCACATTCACATTCCTTGCCATCCACAACATTTCATATGGCTATGCCCCAAGAGGAGTCAACCTCCCCAACCATCAACCACCACATTACCCATATAGACATGGCAAGAGTAGAAGCTCTCATGAAGTCTTCTAACTATGTCTTAGATTCAATCCCTAATTCACCTAGTCAGGAGTCTATTTTACAATAGGAACCTGTTTATTCCCAGCCACCATCCACCTTTACCTAAGTGTATAATAACCCTCTTTTTGAGGCATCAGTTGCACCTTCCTTTCATATGTCCATTACCCAACCCTCATGTGCTCCTAGCACTTCATACACTTCCACTTACATCAACCCCTTGTATTAAGCACATGTAAATAATGCTTCACAAGTTTTAGCCTCACAAGTATACCTAGTGTAACTTGTCCCCAAGCCACATTTTCCATACCATATACCTCCATACCCTTAGCTTATGTTAGAGAGATTAATAAGGTGTGGGAACACTTAAAAAAATTTCTTAAAAAACATCAAAATGCTTAACAACAACTGTAAGTGAAACCTACACCTTTGCAAAACTCTACTCAGACTATCCTTATCAACCAAGGTCCATCTTGGACCCCATAGTCTTCCATGGTTTCCATACCTATCCCTACGTCAAGCCATACCATTACTCATCCTATTACCATTGGCTAGCCTAGACATAACCCTCATACATCAACTTAATACTAAAATTCTCCATCCTTCCATCATCAATCTCCCCTTCATCAAATTCCATCAAATTCACCTAGCCATCATTACCAATCTCATCATCACTTGGTCACCCCACAAAATTTCTCCACTCTACCTTAGAATCATCAGGTAATTTAGGGATTCAACATTCTTGAAGAAGACCCTTGAATTAAGGACATGCAAAAATATATAGATCAGTTGATACAACATACTCCTGGTTTGACAAACCAGAAGCCAAATTTACATCAATTGATCAATCAACCCATTCATCTTTTCGTACCATCATCGCCATATTCAGAAGATTTCATAGTACATAAGTTTGATAAATTCAAGGGAACTGAGGATCCCAAAGAGCACATGGGCATGTTTTTACATGCATGTTTTAGAATTCAAAACAATAATGCTCTCATGCTCTGAACATTTCCTCAAACATTAGGAGGAGATGCCATAGAATGGTATAATCAATTACCCAACCATAGTATTTATAATTTTGAGCAATTGATTAACCAATTCTTTGATTTTCATCTTAAATATTAGAAATTAAGTCTCATTATTTGATGTCTATGATTTAATACAACATGATTATGAGTCTATCTACGATTTTGGAAATTTTTGGAAGGTTCTCATTACCAAGTTGCCATTCACCCTACCAATGGATGAGCTAGTTAAGATTTTCACCAAGAGTTGTTTAAAACCTATCTCTTGGATTATTTAACTACAAACCTATCATTCATTTGAAGAAGCTTTATCTCAGGCTAGTGTCATTGAGAAGATAAAAATCCAAGAAGGCATACTTAAGCCTAAAAATAAAGAATGGCAAAATAAGGGCCAATATAAAAGCAACTATTTTGGCCAACAAAAATCAACACAGGTTACCCAACCACTCAGCCCAATCAAGTTAATCAAGTGGTCATGAGCCAACAAAAAATGGCTCAACAAAAATTTGTGGAACAAACACCACAAAAAATCACTTATCATGCAGTACCATCAACAACTCAAGCCATATAGAACACAGTGCCAATTGTGGAAACCTATCCCCAACAATAGTTTATTTGACAAAATTGCCAATACACCTCCTTATTCGAATTATATGCTTACCTTTTTAGAAGGTTGTATGAGATGAATAGAATTGCTTTGCCCAAAACTAGATCGGATGATCCTGCCAAATGTAGCAAACATTATCAAGAACATCTATTTTGTCCCTATCATATGAAAAATGGCTATGAAATTAACAATTGCCATTCATTTAAAGACATAGTGCAATATATTATTGACTTGGGGGCAATCAAGATTCATAACCCCCTTGCTCAATAAAATAAAAACCTTCGTATATTTCAACCACTAATTCTGAGGAGGTGTAACCAAATGTAGGGGGTCTAGCACCAAAACTCCTCCTAATCAAGTTAATCATGTCCAACAATACCAAGGGTTTGTAGGGGCTATCCATGTGGTCACTAGAGGTCAAAATAAAAACCAACATAGGAAAAAACCTCAAGAAAGTGTGTAAAAATCTTCCACATCACCTCCCATCCAAGTTTCACTCAATCCTTCACTACCCATACATATCACTAGCCAATCAAATCCTCAAAATCCACCCATCAATCATCCACCTCGACCAATCATCTCATTGAATTGTCAGTTAACTACAAGTCTGAATATGGCTTCTACTAAATTGTCAATCTATGAGTTAATCCAACGATCTCCTCCACATCATGAGGCATTAATGGATATTTTGAAATCCATTGAATTTTAATATCAAGATCCTAATGCCTTCAACAATTTTGTGGGGAGGATTCAAACATGCATGGAGCCTTCTATCACATTCTATGGCTTTGAGATTAAGCCAATATCATTAGAATCAGTAGACCCTCCATTGCATATTATGGCTCTAATTGATAAGAATACCTCTAAAAGAGTGTCAATTAACATTGATTCCTCCATCGATATCATAACCACCTCTACCCTTCATAATTTGAACCTTCCTCCATCTCATATCACCAAGTCATCATTCACCTTAAAAGCATTTAATTATGCTTTGTGTTCCACAGTTGGCACTATTGTTTTATCCATTGAAGTAGGGGCTAAAATGTTGCACACCATGTTTCACATCTTGGAAGGATCCATGGCATACAATGTACTCTTTGGAAGATCTTGGATGAGGGAAATGAGATGTATCCCTTTCATACTACATCGATGCTTGAAATATGTTCATGAGGGATAGGTACATTGCATACCAGTGGACGTCAAGCCATTTAAGTATTACAATTTATTTCAAATCCTTATGACTCCATGCTTCCTTCCAATCATCTTTTCCTATCGCCATCATCAAATCCATCTGCCACATCACCAATTTTTTCATCAAATGCTTCCATTCCTGAGGAGCTCCCTATCACCAACCCTCATCAAGTTTCCACACCTCCATCATCTTCATCATTGACTACATACACATGTGGTCATAGTAAGTCGACATCATCAACATCATTGTCATCCTCATAATCAACTTCATCCACTCAGAAAAATTCCCAATCCAATCCATCTCCTTCACCTAATGTTTCAAAGTTGAATTAAAATATTGTGAGATACCTTCATCTCCATAATTTCCTAAACCATCATCTATCCATGGTCCTTCCACATCCATTGAGGTCCACCTCACTAATATTGGTATTAGTGAATATGTGGTTCAAAACATAATCATAACGCCATTCACCATACCTTGTGCTAAGGATTTCAGTCATGCACATGAGCCACCTTTAGCAATAGGAGAAATATATGACATGGGTTTAGCTTCAAATATCATAAATTTTGTCTATAGGGGGTGTAGACACCTAAAACGTGTCATGTCAAGGGAGGCTACTCATATGGACATGCTACAAGACCATATGGAGGATCTTGGATAGACTCCAAGATAGAGAAGTGGTTCTAACCACTCAATTTAAGCATTTTGGCCTAAGAAGTCTGAATTGCAGCCTAGACCTACGGTATCCAATCTAAACCATGGTTGACACCTGCAGTCTGTAGTTTGGACCACAACTGTGACCTGCAGTCTTAACTAAAGTTCAGTTAGACCTTCCATCAAGCCAAATCAGTTAGAACGGCCAAAATATCTAGAAGGAGGCAATTGAAGGACGAAAGATTCCAGAGGCTTCCATTCCAACTGTCCTAACCAAACTTCTTGGTCTTGGCTTCTCCATGAAACCACCCCTAGCCCTAGGTGCATGCTATAAATACCCCCTCCAAATGGGGAGAAAAGACAGCAAGCATTGGAGATTTGAGTAGTGAAGCACTGGTTAATTGTACACTCAAACTGATTATACTAAGAGATAGAGCTATTGCACTTAATCCCTGACCCTTTTGCCATAATTAATTATGAATTACATTATGGATGCCCTAGGTGCTTAGGAGGATCAAGAAATGCAAATTGCACAAATGAATGCCCTTCACATTGAATTGAATGCCAAATCAGTCCGAGGACAATGAATGCGACCCTTGAACATCAATTTGGACAAGGAGATTGAGCCCACTGCCTCTGATTTTGAGGGTAAACTTATCAAAGGTCAAACCGTGGTTGTCAACCGTGGTTCATAGTGCAGACCGCTCACCAAAGCTATGGTTTGCAACATCTAACATATCACCTTACTCTTTTCTTTTTTGTCCAGCTAGTTAGATTAGATTAGACATTTTGTTGATTTAATAGCATTTTAGAAGACTTCTGACCATAGAACTAGGCTAGATTTATATTTTATGCTTATGTTTCAATTAGGACTAAAATACTTTCTTTATGCATGTTTATGCTTCATTTTATATATTTGATCCATGCATAGTGTAGATGCTATTTTACTTTATTCTATTACACGAATCTTGATTCGCTTTGCATAGTTTAGCAACTTTATTTATGCTTTCTTGATTATGCATGTTAATGGTGTCATTATACATTTTACCTAAAAGGGCCTCATCATGAGAGGCTGCCAAATTTTTGACATTCTTGTTGTTTCTTGACTACATGGAACAGTTCTAAAGTAGAGATAAAGCATCCAATCCCTTCCCCATTGCAAATAAGAGGGTCATCGACACCCTAGAGCAATTCGTGTCACCCTGAGGGGCATTTTGATCACACCTACCCTTTATAGGGATTAAACACTATTGTAATTAATGTATCAAATGGGTATCCCTAAGAGGGACGAATATGTAATTTGACTTCATTGAAATTAATAAAGGATTCTATGTATTCACGTTATTTTCTTGTTATCAAATTATTCATGGCTATTTGTGTATTTTCCTTCGATTACGATAGTTAGATCGGGTGTGAGCCTCTTTGGTGGTTACAGGGAGATTGATTCATCATCTAATCTAGTCCCCTTAGAGTAACCCAAGGAACCAAAACCCACCAATATTCCAAACATATCAAGATTTACATCCTGCTATTTTCACATAGTTAATTGGCAAGGTCATGGTCTAGGATCGCATGAACAAGAAATGCTTCAGCCCATTGATGTTCCATATCAAGAGGTGCATGACCATTTAGGTCTAGGATACCATCCACTTTAAACCACCTCTTATCTTGAATAAGTCTTTGAAAGACTTTATCTAAATTTATGAGAAGAAGCCCTCCATCCTGATAATTTTAACGATGAAATATATGAAGAATTCAAACTTATGTTGATAATTTTTTATGAATCTAAAGAAGAATTATAGTCCATTATTCCCCATACTATACAATATGAGTTTTATCTCAACATGTTCCCAATTCATGAGCCCATATTTCACTTGCTTCTTCCACAATAATGAGCCACCCCTACTAGTGAATCACCACCTCCATTCCATTAAGCCATTTCATAACCCAAATTTGTAACATATGTACATAACATAGTGGTTTTCACCACTATAAAAAAAATTAAAAACAAAAAATCAACAAAAATATTTTTTTCTTTACATTTCATGTGTATATATCACTTAGATAAACACATTTATTTATGTTTATTGTTGCTATCCAGGTTAATCAATCTCATAACATTGGTTCTTAGGTTCCATCCATTCCATCCAACCTTTTCCACTTTTTCCCATAAGTCAACATGAATCCTGTTGATTTATTCATCCCGCTCCATAATCCATATGATCCAACTAAGAAAATTCTGATTGACATAAGTCTCATTGATATGTACTAGATTTCATCACCTCCATCCTTCACCAAGTTTGTCTTGTCTGAGGAATTATTAAGGGCTTTTTCCAACTACATTCCTCTATCCCCTCCGCCTTCTCCTTCACCTTCACCTTTGGATCTCAAGATTTTCTAGGTAAAAATAAATGAAAATAAGTCAGAAGAGTTTGATGACATCTTATATAAAATTCATTTTATCACGATGCCCCATAAACTTGAGGAAGGTTCCCACATATTCATTGAAGATACCATTTATGTGGAACTTAGTTTAGACAAAGACAATCCTTAAATTTTCAAGCTTGGAAAATTTTTATCACCCGATGAACAAGAGCAATCAATTTATCTCCTCAAGAGGAAGAAGGGTATATTTGCATGGTCCTATAAGAACATGCTTGGTCTTGACCCTAGTTTGGTTGTCCATAATCTCACCTTACATCCTGATGCTAAGACGGTCAAATAAAAACTTAGGAGAATGCATCCTACTATGGCCCTCTTGGTTAAAATAGATATTCAAAAACTCTTAGACGTGAAATTCATAGTTCCTATTGACTATCCTGAGTGTCTCTCAAACATGGTACCCATTTAGAAACCTAACAGGGTGATACATGTTTGTACTAACTTTTAAGATCTTAACAAAGCATGTCCTAAGGATGAATTCCTTCTCCTAAACATTGATACTCTTGTCAACACCTGCACTGGCCATGAATTACTTTCACTCATGGATGGTTTTTTAGGATACAACCAAATTTGAATAAATCCTAATGACCAACACAAAACAACATTCACCACATCTTGAGGAACTTTTTGTAACAAAATGATATCTTTTGGCCTCAAAAATGTAGGCGCTACCTATCAACGTGCCATGACATACATCTTCCATAACTACATGCATAATATCATTGAAGACTATGTGGATGATCTCTTGGCTAAATCCAAAACTCAAAAAAAACATGTTGGTGTATTGGAGAAAGTTTTTTACCAACTCCTAGAGCATAATGTAAGGTTCAATCCCAAGAAATGTGTTTTTGGTGTTACCTCAGACAAACTTCTAGGATTCATTATCTCTAAAAGAGGTATTGAGGTGGACCCTAATAATGTCAAGGCCATAATGGAGATGCCTACCCAAACCAACTTAAAGGAATTACGTAGTTTACAAGGAAATATTCAATCAATCCATCATTTCATTGCACAAATTTTTGACAAATTTAGGCCATTCAATCACCTACTATAAAAGAGGATGTCATTCTCTTGGATAGATGAGTGTCAAAAAGCCTTTGATGATGTTAAGAAATATCTAGCTTCTTTGCCAGTCTTAGCTTATCCTCATATGGGGATACCTTTCTATCTTTATATCTTAGCAATGGGCTTTGCATTAGGGACAATTCTTGCACAAAAGAATGAAAAAATTGAGAGCAAATTGTCTACTACAAGGTTAGTAACATAGAACCTTGAAGTGAAAAAGGTCATCCTTGCTTGTCCCATTATGTAACATAGTCTATAAGAACAATGGTTTGCACCACTATCATAGTTGCTTCAAATAAAAAAGACAAAGTAGTAAGGATAGGGTACAATTCTCATCATACTTAGGTTGATAATATGATTCCCAAAAACTTTAAATATTTTACATCACACACCACTGATCATTGGGTTGTAAGGATTATACTACATTTATTGTCAAAATGTTAGGTAGTGTAGAAACCTAAAATGCATTATGTCGAGGCGACTACTCATATGGGATATGCTAGAAGACTAAACGAAATATCTTGGATAGATTCCAAGATATAGTAGTGGTCCTAACCACTCATTTAGGCATTTTGGCGTAATCAGTGTTGGTTGCAGCTGACACCTATAGTTAATAGAGCTGACCGCACCTCAGAGCTATGGTTAGCCTTAAAAATAAGTTGGACCTTGACCGACACAAAATTGGTTACAATGGCCAATTGATTGAAGATCCAAGTAGTTGGAGGGTGGAAAGTTCTAGAAGTTTCCATACAACTGTTCCAGTTGTCCTTTTTTGATCTTGGCTTCTCCATGAATCAAATATTAGGTCTTATCAAGTGCTATAAAATCTCCCTCCAAATTGGGAGAAGTCTGGATGAATCTTGAGTTGAAACATAGTGAAGCCCTATCAAATTGTAGACTCACTTGCTACTATTGAGAGGAATACTTTGGCTGTCTAATTGGAGATCACATGGAATTTGAAATTAAGAAGGCTATGGAGGTCTAGGACAAATCAGGAAAACCAATTGAGCCCAATACACCACCAATCTAAGCAATTCAATCACCAAATTTGTCAGAGGACATCACAACGACCCTTGATCATCAATTCATGAAGGGGAATTTAAGATTTAGTACTAGAATTAGAGGGTAATTTTATTTTTAGCTTAGCTATGGATGTCAATTAAGACTGATAGTACCAGTCGCTTAACAAACCCATGGTCAGGTTTAAATCTCCTTTTTCCTTGATTTTAGTAATAGTTTATCTTTTGTTTGTTTTAGATTAGATGCATTTAATTTAGATTTTATTTATTAGAGATAATTGTCTGATAGAAATATGAATTTAAGTTTTTTTTCCTTCATTTCTTGTTATTTAGTAGCTAGATTAGTTGTGGCTATTTATTATGCTTTCATGCTTTTAATTGTTTGATTATAACATCAGATGGATTGATCTATGTTTCCTTTACATTTCTTGATGGTCAATTATCATGTTTAGCATAAATTATCATTCTTCTTACACTTTCTTGATTTCAATCTTTCATGAAATATTTTTTATAATTTCCTCTAAAATCCTCATCAAGAGAGGCCTCCTTTGTTGCTAATATGCTTCTTGTTTTTTCTTGAATGCAGGGTTAACAGGGTCTTGCCATTCAAAGCAATAAATGCCTCTAATTGTGGATAAGAAGGTTACATTTGCCTTAGAGCATTTCGTGTCAACCTAGGAAGCCTGTGGATTACACCTACCCTTGCGTGGGGATTTTTGTATGATTTTAATAACTGTATCACATTGGGTATCCCTAAGAGGGATGGATTTGTAACCATGTTTCAATGGAAATTCAATAAAATAAGCTTTTCTTTGTGTTATTTACAATTTTATCTATTATTTATGCTTTATGTTATTTTAAGTCATTATTAGCTTAGGTGTATGCATCCTGGATTGCTATAGAAGGCAATAATGGTGGAAATCCATAATTTAAGTGATTGGAAATATAACTTGTTGTGTTTTGTGATGTTAGACATTAGCTATAGTTGACAACTATGGTTAACAATTGTAGCCATGCCACAGAGCCACGAGCAACAATTGTAGCTATGCTTGACATACGCAGTCAGCAGAGAACAAAAATTATAGCAGATAGTCGAAACTCCATTAGACTTGGATCTGAGGTAGGCTTCATTTTCCTATAATTTTTATGTCTGTTTGTGTTTTTATTTTCTAGAATACATAAATTTTAGGTTAAGTAGAAAACTTAATGAAAATAGAAATGGAAAAATCCTAGGGTATTTTTTAGTTTTCTACTAGCTGTTGCTAGGAATAGTAGATCTCTGATTGTAGTCCGCCCTAGTCTCTAGAGGTCTAGGTCATTCTATGTTTTAAATTTACATGTATGAGGCCAAATAAGTGGCCATTTTTATTCATAGATAGTTGCATTCTCTGAACATCATCTAGCATAGCCATGCATTCTCTGAAAATAAAACATTGTTTTGAAAAATATGTAGGAAAGTCATTTGAATGTTGTTTTATGCATCTTATTTTCATGCAAAGTAAAAAGAACCCCACACACCACGACACATTATAAAATTCTAGTGAGTTGGAAGTCACATCCAACCACTAGTAGGGTTCAACAACAATGGTAGTGATTTCCATCCGTTGGTCCAACTCCCTCGATCCTTTTGTTACTAGACCAATACTGGATCCAAGATGTTGTCATAGCATGTGGAAAATTTATATGTATATCTCTTCGAAGAGGTATATAGATTACTACAGGTGAACAGGGTGAGGACCAGGAGGACTTGTGCTCTCTGATCGTGTGTGGACTTCATTACCACATATTATAGTTGAGATTACATGGCCTAGAGTTCAAATTTAGGTTGTCGAGCTGAGTATACAGGTGAAAACCATTAAAAAATTGAGTATATCATCAACATATTGAAAACACGATGAGAGTTAATTTCTAATACAAAAAATATCAAAACACATCAAAATAGTTTAGGGCTCACAAACAAAAATTAAAAAGAGATAATAATTATTATTTACTTTGTTTGCCTTAAAAATTACATAAGAGATAATATAATATCATGGTATGTACATGGAGAGGCCGATCTAGGCATAGACCCAAGATCAAGGCTGAAGCTCCACTCATTACACAACAAAACACGTACGACCCTCAATCATAGAATCCTCCTAAAAATCGTTCAACAAGTATTAGAGGGGACAATTCTATGCACGGGAATCCTATTGAGAATACCTCGATACAAGGGGCCACTAGACACTCCTCAAGATATAGATCATAGCATGGGGCTTCCTAGCATGGGTGTCCCAAACATGGTAGCATTTACTATGATCGCACTCCACATGCATCCATAGGATCTATTGAAGAGTATGTCATAAAGGGATCCATATTGGTATCCCTTCGACTTGTAGCTAGGGGAGGGTTGAGGCCTCCACCATTTAAGTATAGACAGGTTCAATATCTATCCATTCAAGGGTAAACAGATAGGGCCACTTTCGAGCGTAGGCCCATGCAGACTCCCTATAGAGGTGAACCTTATAAGATCACCATAGACATGTCTAAGGTGGGATTTAATGGTATTTCACCACATGAGCCTTTGCGTAGTAGATAGTTATATGGTCTAGATAAAGTCTTAGGACATCTAGGTTATAAACCTTTGCATGCGCCCTCTCATTCTATGAGTGTACATAGTGGAAGTACGATTAGGACCATCAGAGAGCTTGGAGAGTGCTCCAAGAATTCTCATGATATACATACCCCCATATCCCATGCAGGCATAGAGTATATGCGACAACTAGATATGAATGTCATATTTATAGACAAGGGTAAGAGTGTCAAAAATCAATCCATTAGGGGACACACCCACAAATATACTCAAAAAGAGCATACACACTAGAGGCCTCATATGACTGATCACATAGGTAGATATCATAATCTGGTGTCAGATCAGAGATGTTAGATCTTCCAAGACCAATTGAAATATATTCGCATAGAGTGGGTATGCCTAATAAATGAGAACACTTAGAGGTAAAGGTTCACAAGACAATGCTTATATAAATAGTGCATGCACAAGCAACACATCCTTGATCAAAAGGAGTGTTCTGAGAGGGAATACTGATTGGCCAATATTAGTTTACTTCCCCATAATGAGTATAGGGAGCACATTGATAGATGAGCTGCTTCATAGTATGAGTTGCACTTTGAGCATATAAACATCCATACTCACCATACGATCCAACACAGATATCATCGTCCTGCATCTGAACATCATAGGCATAGGTAGTATGAAGAAGAAGTGGAAGAAGAATTAGATCAAGAATATCCTGAAATCTCCCTAGTCAAAGTGGATTATGAGCCTAGTCCTCCACCTAGACCGAAGAGGAATGTACCTCCAAAGGTGCCTCAAAGGCAATCCAAAGAAGAGGAGTTTCTATATTCGCAGGCCTATAAGGCCTTGGTAGAAAATGTCAAAGCTATCAAGAAGTAAGGTATGACTTACAAAGCCTATCTTGAATAAGATTCATAATGAACCTTTATGCTCGTTAGTGCATTTTTTGGCCTATCCTGAGCATTTTGATATGCCTAGGCTGGAAAAGTTTATAGGAGAGGAGGATGCTCAGGAGCACATCATGAGTTTTTTAGACATGTACTTTTAGATCAAGAGCATTGATGCTCTAATCCTATGGACCTTCATTACGACCCTCTTAGGCCCAACTCGGGAGTGGTTTAATCAAATCAAGAGGCACAATATCACTATTTTTGAGCAACTAGCTGATGCATTTCTTGAACGCTTCTCCTTCAACATCAAGAAAAAGATGAACTTATCCGATCTAGATGCTTTAATACAACATGATGATGAGCGAGTTATGGATTATGTTAAATTATAGAGGAAGATGATGGCAAAGCTGCCATTCTCCATCCCTACTTTTGAATTAACCTGAATGTTTACGAAAAGTTTCACAAAGCACATTTCATTATTATTACAGTTACAACAATATCAAAAATTTGAGGAGGCTTTGGCATAATCCAAGTTACAAGAGGGTAACTTGAAACTTAGAAACAAGAATGAATAGAACAAGAAGAGCACTGAGAAACAATAGGCCAAGTCGACATACATTAATTAGGTAGTTCTAAACCTTCAAAAAGGGTATAAGGGGTAGTAGCAATGAAATTATCAAGCCCAAGCCCCCTATGCAATATGAGCAGTGCAACAACAATCAAAGGGGCAAGGACAAGGAGATATTCCCTCCTCACATATTTACTCAATTATCAAAATCGTTGACATTGATTTTCCATCAATTATGCAAGGCAAAGAAAATAGAATTACTTGAGATAAAATTAGTGGACCCTAATCAACCCAATCCTAAGGGATATAAGGATGATCAATATTGCATTTTTCATCGAATGAAAGGTCATAACATAGATATATGTTGTTCTTTCAAACATTCAATACAAAATATTATTGAAAGAGGTATGCTTCTTGTGGAAAATTCACAAGCACCAAACAATCAAAAATGGGGATTTACAAGAATCCTTTACCCAACCATGAGGTACGAAGGAACAATGTTGTCCAAGTCAATCAAGTTTGCATCAAACCACAAACCCACGGGTTTTTCAGAATGGTCAATGTTGTCACAAGATATGTGAGGCATGAAAATCCAAATCAACCTCCAACTAGACCGGTGGTGACAATTAGGAGTAGGTTAATTCAAAATATACAAATGAATCTAGTGAAGTTGTCAATTTATGAGCTAATTTAGTAGTCTCCCAAGCACAAGGAGATACTTATGGACATTATAAGGTCCATAGAAGTGTAGTCCTAGGATCCCTAAGCGTTCACACATTTTTTGGGACATGTGCAATATTTTCAGGAATCGTTCATACAATTTCATGATCATGAAGTCAAGATGATTTCCACTATCACAGTGGACCCACTACTCCATATTATTGCATGTGTAAATTATATACCTTTCAAGTGGATTTTTATTGATACAGGATCATCAATCAATATAATCATGATCAAGGCATCCACATAATTGAAGTTACCAAAGACACATATCATACCTTCTGCCTTCATGTTGAGAGCTTTTAATGACTTATTATGCTCAACTATTGGTACGATAGTCTTACCTATTCATGTGGAACTAAAGATCATCCTCATGATGTGTCATGTGATCGAAGGTACTATGTAGTATAATATACTTCTGGGAAGACCTTGGATAAGATAAATACGTTGTGCCCCTTCCATTATCCATCAATGTATCAAATACGTTCATGAGGGACAGGTTCACATGGTGCCTTCAGAACCATTCAAATACATGAATCTAGTAGATTTATCAAGGGATTTTGTGCTCCCCTCAACGCACTTGGATATATGGCCAACATCACCAATCAAGGAGCCAAGAGGTAAAATGAAAGAAGTGTGTACTAAACCTACAACACCCACATCTCAATGATCGTAGCACACAACATCTGCTTCTACTAGACCATCTACATCTATAATGCATCAATATGATAAGAAGTTTAAGGTAAATATGGGCAAAAAAGAGAGAAAATGAGTGCCTAAACTAGTTGTTATCGAGGTCCCTACTCCCATGGAAGTAGAGGATTCTCAAGAAGAATTCGAAGAGGTACCTCAGCCTGCTTCACCTACATCTTTAGCAGGGTCATCTGCACCAAAAGTGACCATTCATTTGGTTAATATTACATTGAGGAAATATATCATGTAGAACGTGAAATTTACGTTGATCATCGAGACTGCACAGGATATGGGCCGACCACAAGCCCATCACTTTTCCATAGGGATGGTGGTACCACTGAGGGTATCTCCAAACCAAACCAATTTCATCTATGGAGGTCTTGACTAGTTTGCATCTCGTACTCCCATGGATGAGGATGATGATGAACCATTTGTTGTGAATGTTCATTATATTTCTAACCCAAAATATGCCTTACGATATTTTAAGCATTACCATTGGCATGGTTATGGTCTCAAATTATTTGAGCAGGGGCGTAGGAGGCCATATGAACCGTAGTATCAATTGATGACTGATAGGTTTAGGTTAGGATATTATAGTGGAGGATAGGATAAACTCCTCGTGGCATCTCTAGACTGCCTGTACCTCAGTCTAGGGGGTGAAGTCAACTTCAATCCCTATCACCCCAATCCCTCATATTTTAGAAGGGATAAACAATTATTGTCTTACATCACTATAGATCTGCCTGTCATATATCACAAAGACATATTGGTGGAGATCAATCTAGAGTACATCCTAAGAGACAACTTGGATGAACAAATCTATGAGGCAACCAATGACATAGGCCTGCAAGTTCATAACACTAGCATAGCAGAATATTTTGAGTCATAGTATTATTCTGACAAGGACATATTAGAGTCTGTCTATAAGAGAGGGGGATCAAGTTACGTGTATGACAATGATGATGATGGTGAGTCCTCAAACAGTTAGAAATTTGAGGATGAAATTGAGTTGGCCTATTTGAGCCCTCTAAATTTATGCTATCTATTACTCGTGGAGATAGTCATCAAGGATGAGAAATCCTCCATTGACAATGGTGTCTATAGAGAGTGGGCTTACATGGGGTTCTATCTTCCTGATCACCTAGTTCTAGTAGGTAGTGGTGAATATTTTTATTATGATAGTGACAAAGAAGATGAAACAGAGAGAGTCTATTTGGGACCTCCTTACTTGCATCATCGTAATTCACCATACACTGTAGAGGAGATGTATAGAGATATAAATATCCACCCTTACCTTAGAGGAAGACCACCTAATTTGGATATGATTTATTATATGGTATTCCCTGATCCATCGACATACGAGGAGCTCCTAAAGCTCAACTATCCCACTTTCAAGTCTGTTCATAGATCGGATACATAGATACCCATACCCCTAGAACCACATCTTGAGGATGGAAGCTATAAAAATGTAGAGTCACATGCACATGGTACTGGAGATATAATCCATTCCATAAATATGCTCTCCATTGATTTTACCACTCATATTTCACAACCCAACCAATCCTTCCAAACTATTGTATCTTAATATAGATGCTATTAATTGGGATCGCGCTAAATCACCACTAGAGCCTGAATATTTCTTACCTAACAAAGAAATGTTGTAACCTTTTCATTTTGTACCAGGCTATGCACATGATGTTTATCATGCTAATGATGCTTCCAATGAGGAACCCATAAACCTAGCATATGACATCCACTTGATCCCTATGCATCATCAGCTTGAGGAGGAATCCCACATGTCAGTAGAGGAAACATTTGAAGTGGATATCAACAATGATCCCACCATTCGTAATAAGGTCAAGTTCAAAGAGAATGTGTCTCATGATGAGT
The DNA here is from genome assembly GCA_028583015.1 of Wollemia nobilis. Classification (NCBI taxonomy): domain Eukaryota; kingdom Viridiplantae; phylum Streptophyta; class Pinopsida; order Araucariales; family Araucariaceae; genus Wollemia; species Wollemia nobilis. The sequence continues at coordinate 112,336 of JAQPPZ010009062.1, forward strand.
GTGCCAACCTCATCCCTCTACTAAAAGATAAACCTGATCTCTTTGCTTCGACTTATAAGAACATGCTATGTCTAGATCCAAAATTGGTTACTCATAACCTTTCGCTAGATATCTCAAAAAAATCCAATTAGGCAAAAACTTAGGAAGATGCATCGAACAATATCCTTAATGGTTAAAAATTAATTGCAAAAGCTACTAGATGTGGAGTTTGTCATTTCCGTTGACTATCCAAAATGGGCATCAAACATGGTGCTTGTAGGAAAACCTAATGGAAGAATCCATATCTATACGGATTTTAGAGACCTCAATTGGGCAACACCAAAAGATTCATTTTTGTTGCCAAACATAGATGCTGTCATAGATACAACTACAAGTCATGAAATGCTCTCCCTAATGGATGGTTTTTTGGTTACAACCAAATTCGAATTAAGCTTGAAGACCAGCATAAGACTACGTTCACCATGCCATGGGGGACATTTTGTTATAAGGTTATATCATTTGGTCTTAAGAATACTTGTGTTACATATCAGTGGGCTATGACATACATTTTTCATGACTACATGTATAAGATCTTAGAATATTACATCGATGACTTATTGGCAAAGTCATTGCTACATGAAGAGCATGTTGAGGTCCTAAGGAAGATCTTCGATTGCCTGATAGAGTATAATTTTAGGTTGAATCCTATGAAGTGCATATTTGGCATAGCTTCAAGAAAACTCTTGGGATTCATCATTTCAAAATGAGGGATCAAAGTTGATCCAGCAAAGGTTAAGGCCATTTTAGAAATACATCTTTCCATGAATATCAAGGAATTAAGAAGCCTATAGGAAAAAGTAGCATCCATAAAGTTATTTATCATACAATTATTAGATAAATGTTGACCCATGAATCGACTGCTATACAAGGGGGTCCCATTCAATTGGGATGAGGACTGTCAAGCAACCTTTGCTGAGATTAAGCACTACCTGGTGACATCACCAGTGCTATATCCACCAAGATCAGATGTACCATTTTTGCTATATATTAACAAATGATTTTGCATTAGGGACCATGGCCCAAAATAATGTGTAGGATAAAGAGCAAGCCATATATTACATTAGCCAAACTTTGGTGAGTTACGAGCTAGGATATGCCTACATGGAAAAACTATATTTAGCAGTGGTGTTCACTATAAAGAAATTATGATATTATATGTTAAGTCATACAACGTATGTTATATAAAAAAAAATCCTTTGCAGTATATGATGAGCAAGATGTATCATAATACACGTACTACAAAGTGGATCATGCTATTGATGAAATTCGATTTAGAATTTATTAGACAAATATCCATTAAGGGATAGGTCATAGTTGATCAACTGGCTGAGGTGCCTCTCAAGAATAGTAGGCCTCTCACCATTGAGCTTCTTGATGATGCAATCTTCGCATTATTAGAAGTACCCAAACTCAAATAACCAGATAATAAAGTTGATATGACCTTGTTCTTTGACTATTCAAAGTGTGAGCAAGGAGGTGCTATAGGAATAGTGTTGCTCACGCTACAAGTGTGAGCAAGGGGGTGCTACAAGAATAGTGTTTTTCATGCTCAAAGTTCTACAAAGATCTTATTGACACATATTTAGCTTAGTTGGAGTGGTACAACATTGAGGTAATCTCTCATTCATCAAAAAAATTATAGATACTATGGCATATTTGGGATCCTTAATTCCTCAAAATCCATCTACCAATTTTACTACCATCCATGTGAAAACATTGTCACACTCTGTCATGCAGTGTGAAGCTTTGGATAACAAAGAATAAGTAAATATGATTCATATAGAACCAAACCATGAATGGTTCTAGAGAGCCAAATACTTTCTCAAGAAGGCATCCTAGGGTTCATTGATCTCGTAGGGTCCTACGAGGAATGGTACTACCATTCACCATAAGGTTGTTTCCTAGTCTGCATTTGCAAATATTAAACTACAGGGTGAACATGTTGTCTTGTTATTTGAGGCTAATGTCTATAAAAATTGGATATCACAAATACAAGACTTCCTAAATCTTGGTGTAATCCCTCAAGGATTATTGCATGCCACAAAATGCACATTTAAATAGAAAGCAATAAAGTAAGTCTTATTAGAAGATATTTTATATCATCGAAGCTACGATGGAGTTCTCCTTAATTGTCTTGAGCCCCAAGAATACTCTTGGGAAATTTTACAAGCTCACAATAGTACATGCAGTGGCCATTTCAACGACATGGCTATCATCAAGTGCATCCTTTGCATGGGCTATTATTGGCCTACTATGGAGAAGGATTGCAATGTGTATGTCAAGAAATGCGTTAAATGTCAACATCATGCTAATATTGCACACTTGCCATCATAGGCCTTATAGCCCATTCAATCGACTTGGCCATTTTCTCAGTGGGATTTGGATCTAGTCAGTAAGATCTCTCCTTTGTCATCGGGTCAACATACATTCATTATTATGGCTACTGAGTATTTTACTAAGTGGGTGGAATAAATCCCATTAATAATGACAACTAGAGTGTGTATTGCTGAGTTCATACTCACCAATATCATAAGTCATTTTAGGATACTATCCAAAATAATTTTGGATAATGGAACGTCATTCAAGAACAAAACTGTGAGGGCTTTGATGTTAAAGTACAAGATCAAAAAAAGTTTTACAATTCCATATTATCTGCAAGCAAACGAGTAAGATGAGACTTCAAATAATATAGTGGTATCCATATTAAAAAATATGGTACAAGAACACCACAAATATTGGCACATACAACTATCCCTTGCATTATGGGTTTACAAGGACTAGCATTCGGACACCCACTAGGGCAACTATGTTTTCACTAGTATATGGCACTAATACCATTATACCCCTAGAGTTGGAGATTCCAATGTTACGCATTACATTAAAATAGTTCATTGATGATGGCACTGCATGACAAGCTCACCTATATCAATTGATTCTACTTGATGAACATCACGTGAATGTCCTTGATCATATCTATGTTTATCAGGAGTGCTTAAAATGAGCTTACAATAACAATGTCCATCTAAGAGACTTTGATGTTGGTGATCTTGTGCTGAAAGAGAAAAAATAGAACTCAAATCCATCGTTGGAACTACGAGACAAATTCATGACTAATTGGTTAGGTCATTATATCATCTCTAATAATATTGGAGTTGGGACATATCGCTTGACATCGCTAGAAGTGGTTGAAGAGCCTGAACCTCCCAACATCCTTCATCTTAAAGCGTTCTATGCATAAAAACCATAAAAGGCTCCAAAGACATATGTAAGCCCTTTGGTCACCCCATAAAAGTCTCGAAAGGAATATAAATCCTTTGGTCAAATAAAAAATTTCAAAAACAATCTAAAATCTAAAAAACATTCAAAATATTTAAATTTCAAAAACATTCAAAAATTTAAAAATTTAAAAACATGGAAAATTTCAAAATTCATAAAAATGCACAAAAAGCTCCAAAGGCATCATAAGCCCTTTGGTAAAAGCACAAAAAGCTCCAAAGGTATCATAAACCCTTTGGTCAATTCACAAAAGGCTCCAAAGGTATTTAAAATCCTTTGGTCAAATCAAAATTAAAATCCATAAAAATTAAAAAGCAATAAATTCTAAAAACATTGCAAAATTTTCAAAATTTCAAAAAAACATTTCCATCATGCATTTTCATTTTGCACATGCATTCATATAATTGCATTGCATTAGGTATTTCCACTCGACGCATTTTCATTAGGATAGTTTGTATTTGCAATCTTACAAACAACACCACGTTTGTGTTTCAATCATGCATTCGTGCAATATCATCATTATTCATCACCTTTATGAGTAATTGTGTTTCTCAACACAACCTTTCCTATTGCTATGAAGAATATACTAGGGTTTTTTGGTCACTCAGCCATTCCTAGTGGTCTTCTCAAGAGTTTGGTCACTCAACCATATCTTTAGCAATCTAGGATGCATACACCTAAGCTAATAATGATTTAAAATCACATAAAGCATAAAGAATAGAAAAATTTATAAATAACACAAAGAAAATCTTATTTTATTGAACTTCCATTTAAACATGGTTACAAATCCATCCCTCTTAGGGATACCCAATGTGATATAGTTATTACAATCATAGAAAAATCCCCACGCAAGGGTAAGTGTAATTCATAGGCTTCTTAGGCTGACACGAACTGCTCTAAGGCAAGTGTAGCCTTCTTCTCCATGATTAGAGGTATTTTTTGCCTTGAATAACAAGATCCTATTAACCCCACGTTCAAGAAACAACAAGAATAATATTAAAAGAAAATAAGGCCTCTCTTAATGAGGCTTTTAAAGGAAATTATACAAAAGATGCCATGAAATCTTGAAATCAAGAAAGTGCAAGAAGCATAGTAATCTATACTAAACATGACAATGAACCATCAAGAAATGTAAATGAAATATAGATCAATCTATCTGATGTCATATTTAAACAATTAAAAGCATGAAAATATAAGAAATAGCTACAACTAATCTGGCTATAAAATGATAAGAAATGAAGGAAATTAGTCCTAAATCCCTATTTCTACCACACAATTGTCTCTAATGAGGCAAATCTAAATTAAATACATATAATCTAAAATAAAAAAAAGATAAACTACTACTAAAATCAAGGAAAAAGGATATTTAAACCTGATCACAGGTCTGTTAAGTGGCTGGCACTGTTAACCATGACTGACAACCGCAACTGAGCTAAAAATGAAAATGCCCTCTAATGTTGATCTTAGATATTGAATTCTCCTTGATGAATTTATGATCAAGGATCATCGTGATGTCCTCTGACAGATTTGGCAGTTGAAACTCAAATTGGTAATAGAATAGACTCGATTGGTTTTCTTGATTTCTCCTAGCTCTCCATAGCCTTCTTGGTCTCAAATGCCATGATATCTCTAATTAGGAAGCAAAGGTATTCCTATCAATAGATACAAGTGATTATGCAATTTGACAAGGATTCGCTACTCTTCAAATTGAGACTCATCTAGGGTTTTCCCTAATTTAGAGGGGGATTTTATAGCACATGAGAAGGCCTAATATTAGCTTCATGGAGAATCCAATATCAAGAAGGTATAGCTGGGGTAGTTGCATGGAAACTTCTAGAACTTTTCATCCTCTAATTACTTGGATCTGTAACCAATTGGTTATTATAACCGATTTTGGGTCAGTCGAGGTCCAACTGATTATGACGGCTAGTCGTAGCTCTAAGGTGTTATCAACTATGTTAACCATGGGTGTCAACTGCAACCAACACTGATTAAACCAAAATGCCTACATGAGTGGTTAGAACCATTGCTACACCTTGGAATCTATCCAAGATCTTTCATATGGTCTTCTAGCATATCCCATATGACTATTCGCCTCGACATGACACATTTTAGGTGTCTACAGATGCCCATTTTGGGATGCATTATGAGATAGAAAAACATTGAGAAAAAATAGACCTCATAAAATGATGTTGTAGGTTGGATGATGATCTTAGTTTGATCAACATTAGATTCCCAAGTCCTAAAAAAAGGATGTGCATCCTATAATTATTGCTTCCAACTAGATGGAAGGCTTAAATTGAAAGCTTTAGCAAGCTCCAATGACAATCGAGTAGCTTTAGTGTGACTACAGGCTTTCATGCCATATAGATCTAAAAGGAGTAGAGCTACTAAATTAACTATCATATTTGCTTTTTACCCCAACAAAGGGTAAGTTTATGAGTCATTGGCAATGATTCATAAGACGAACGCAATTTTGACAAGATCAAGGGATCTACGATCAAGGGATCTACGATCAAGGGATCTACGATCAAGGGATCTTCTATTGACTTTGATTATGATTATGACATTATGACTACCCCCTCAAGAAATGAGTCGATGAGGGTAATTATAATTAATAAAGTGACAAGTCGTTTAACCACTATGAATGACTTAAAAAATTGAAGGTTTAGCACTTGATACTTAGCAAGGCCTAATCAACTATGATTAAAACTGTTAATAGTAATTGTATATCTCTATCCAGTAGAGTGGTCCAACCACAAAGGCCTTATTAGGAAATCAAAATGATAACAATTCCAATTAGACATATCTTGAATCATATTGTTGATGATCTGCTGAAAGTGTCATAGAAGAATTAACATGATTGCTTCATTCTTGTGGAGTGGTCTAGCCTCCAAGGCCTTCTTTGGGATTGAAATAAAACATATCAATTTGGTGAAGATGAATTTTCCCCAAATGTCCTTATGGTAATTTACTCATATTTTGAGATTGCATGGAGTGCTAGATGCTACAATTGCCAAGTGTATACGGTAAATAAATAGATACGAGGCACATTTGAATTTTGAATTATTTGATTTTTTTGTAAATTTTAGTGTTTTTGGAAATGTTGATCATGTGGGTATTTTTCATTTAGCATTTTGAAACTCCTCACAATGGGATTTTGGAGAATTTATTGCAAGTTGCTAGTTGTGCTTATCAAATGTAGCTAAATTTTAAAATTTCCCTAGCCATGACGTCGACCTATGGTCAAAAACCCTAATTTTGCACCTGCAGGTGTCAGCCACAGTCAGGAGTAACATAAGAAATATTTAAAAAAATTGCTATCATTTTCGACGTCATTTTCCAATTGACAACTTTACAAACTTGAGTGCTTTGAGAGGTGAGTTATCAAATTTGACGTGTAGCGTTGTTGCAAACTTGACCTCACTACCACCTGTACCGATGGCATACCAACCTAGAGGAGCCAATTCTACTAAGGTAGAAACACATAAATCCTCAACCATTATTTACTTTTACTGGTTTAAAATTAACCTCACTAAGTAATAGGTCAAATGAACATCATTAAACTGTTGGTAATGAACCTCACCCTAGACAAGTTTAGCATAGGTTATATTAAGGGTGTTGGAATATGTAATGCAACATTGTGTAAATTATTCTTAGACTAAAATATAAAGTCTAAAGAATAATATTTGAATTAGAAAATAATTCTATTTTAGGTAAAAATATTGCCACCCAATTAATAAATAAAATAAGGGTGATAGGAATATTTAATTTGTGGAAAAAGTTATTTCCCCTTTTCTAGAAAATATTAAAAAGTAGCCAATCACTTTTTAATATTTGATAGATGCCACTTGTCACACATCTCAAGATAATATTGTGATAAGATTTGTCACACATCTCAATATAATATTGTGATAATATTAGGACAATTTTAGGGTTGTAGTAGAAAAGATTCTCTTTAAATAGGGGTGTTGTCTACTACATCTTGTCATATCATGTTGATGCATATTGTTGCATAACATTGAAGCATTCTTGTATTGTTGAATCATTGAGTAATATAGTGAGATTCATAGTGGATGTTTCCCTTCTTCATTTGAAGTAGGGTTTTACCACTTAATATTGGTGTTGTGGGTTTTCCTCTTTTGTGTGTGATTGATATTGTGGAGCATTCTTCGATATTGGGGAGACTTTGCTTGTCTCACATTGGGGAGAGTTTTTAATTTTTTTGGGTGTCTTAGGATGAGAAATGACCCCAAAAAGGTCATCTCTCTTAGTCGGGGCTAGAAAGTGTGGTCTCCAATTGGAAAATTGGGGGTCATGGATGTCAGCCATGGTGAGATTTAAATCCCAACGATCAGTAAATTTTACCACCATCCCGACCGCTGGTCTGAATCATGGTTCGATAACTTTAGAAATGTTTTTAAATTTTGTCATTTTTTTTTAATTTTAAAAGGCATTAATTAAATTTTTTTACTTTTTTAAGGATTTTTTTCCATTTTTTTTGAAATTTTTGAGTGCATTTTTTGATGTGTATGTGTTTTTTAATATTTTGATTATTTTTTAACATCTTAAAGTCATTTTTTAATGTTTTTGGTTGATTTTTTAATTATTTTTGGTATCGACCAGACTCTAACTGCGAGGGTGAGGGAATCAGATATCCTTCATAACCTGCATGGTGCCCTAACTCAGGCAAAGCAGGATTGGTTCAAGGCTATGGGCTTCAGCTACGTCTTGCACCTCCCCACGATCTGGGTTGATCAGGCCTACATGACAGCTTTGGCCTGATGCTAGGATGTGTAAACCAATACATTTCATCTACCTATAGGTGAAATGACCATGATATTGGAGGATGCATTTCACATATTTCGATTTCCTTTGGATGGCGATACCATCACATCTTCATCTATAGAGGTGAAGAAGGTAATATTTGATCAGATCTTCAACCATCATAGTGACACAACACAGCAGGACTTAGACCACAGAGGGGTCCATATTGAGTGTTGGTACACCCAATATGTTTTCTATTAATGAGTGGTTGTCTTCATGCATTTTATTGTGGAGATTGTTCTCCCTAACACTTATCAAGTGAGGTTCCCTTGGAACCTCCTAGCTAGGACGCGAGATGTCCTAAGGAGCAGTACTTATCAGCTTTTGATCCTATCCTGGGGGAGTGCTCTACGAGCACAACTCTATAATGAGCTTTATTATATCACTTAAAGGAGTAGAGTGGACATTGGTTGTAGCTTAATTCTTTAGATTTGGGGGTGGCAAGAAATTAATATTGAGTGCTCTACTGGCTTACCACTCAATATTGAATACATTAAGGAGTAGCATCGGTGCTATACAACATGTTGGCCTCATGATCAGGAGGGATTCCAGAGTAGGTCTTGTGTAGGAGACCTAAAGTACTACATAAAACAATTTGCATGGATGTAGTTAGATCATATTGAGTGGCACCCCTACCTAGACTACTTGCCATGGACAAAGGCTCCATATTACCTATGTCAGACACATGGAGATATATGGCTCCTTAGATGCAAGTCTGAGGTATAATAGTTCTTTTACTTATTTCATGTCACAAAAAAGTTTGGCATCATGCATGACATCCTAGAGCTTCCCACCATATACTACCATATTACCATTGAGAGGGACTTGACATGGTCCCAAGTTACTCCGTGGGTGAGGAGGATGATGTTTTACAAGAGTCAAGCCTATCAGACATAGGGACTACACCTGACTATGATACCTAGTAGATGACCAATGTATGGTGAGGTATGGACCCCTTAGGTAGGACACCAGATGATGCAGTAGTAGAGGGTGAAGAGGGATTTAAGGTTGATCCTCATGGGTATCGAGTCCATGAGAGGAATAAGGGAATATGAGGTGAGGGTGAAATTATGGATAAAAACTCCCAAGTTGAGAAAGAGGGTGAGGCGCTGGAAGAGAGTGAGGTAGTGCCAGACAGCGAGATTAGAAAACTTAGGGCTCAGGTCACTAGCCTATAGACTTAGGTAGGTACACTGCATATGTAGCTCCTAGGGAGAGATACTTCTATAACTACCATACAAGCATAGGTTGGTGACCTACAATCATGTCTTATAGTAGGATAGACTCAGTGGTGTGAGTATGCAGAGGAGAAGACAACACTCCAGAAATAGATCACCATATCCCAGATAGAGATACAATGGGTCACAAGGTAGTGCATCCTATTATATTCCCAGATGGATGTTATGATAGCATAGAATGACTCACTCAGGATTGGGATGGCAGAACCCTCATCTCCACAAGCTACTTTAGAGGCTCTAGTTACTCTAGCAGCTCAAGCAGTACAGGGATTGGTAGTGATATACTTGATGGATGAGATCAAGAAACTATGGACTTTGGCATAGTAGCACATCAGTGAGTGATCGGTAGATGCTACTTACATATTTACCTTAAGGGGATATATTGAGCTACTCGTAGGTGAGGTTCTTGAGAGGCCCATGGTTAGGTAGTCATCCCCAAAATTCAAGAGATCAAAAACACAAATTGTGGACTATGGAATTAGCCTCCTTTTGAGCTATAGACTCTTGATTGGTAGTGGAGTATGCTCAAGTGTGGTGACACATTTCTTTTAAATATACATATGATCACACATAAGGACAAGCTAGCTTCTTGGTCTCATCCATAACATGTTCTTTATTGCCTCACTTTCACACACATGTTCAAGATGAGTTAATGAACTCACTTGCACACACATTGGTTCTTGATTATCTCAAGTCATTACCATGTTCATGATTTAGTAATTGAATTCACTGCACACACATTTGGTCCTATAGGAACTAGGTAGTGTTAGTAAGTTTATTTTATACCACTAGTAGATTTGAGTCTATGTAAAACAATATTCTTCCATATCAACATCCATATATTCTTCCATGTCGACATCCATATCACTTCACGAGTCATTCATCCCATATGTTGTCCCTAATTAAACAACAATGCTAAACATGGCCAAGCAAGATCTAAACTATAAATGATCATTAGAAAACTTGCATTTCATACCTTGCATTAATCATCCATAACATAGCATATGCATTCATCATAAATATAAAACATGCATTCCATAAAAGCATTCCACACAAAGCATTCACAAAAACATATAACACAAAAGTAAAATCCAAGTATATATATGTATAAATATCACATGTACAATAAGTGTAAAAAGGCTACATACAATGAAGCACCAAGGCTCATATACAAAAGTGCATCTAAGAACTAGCTATATCCTCTACAAAGACCCATGTGACCTAGGGAGAACCCTAGACCTAGAACTATACCTAGATTCACTATGCATAACACCCTTAGAGATAGATGAGGTTGGAGGATCAAGAAGTGGAATATGCTTTTCTCAAGAACATGAAACACAACCCAACAATTGCCAACCATGCAATATCTCATATAACAATGATACAATTGTTCTTTCCAACAACCAATATCTTTTCTCAACCAATTAGGGCTTCAACAACAATGCTCAAAGACAAGGTTTAACCAACATCATACAACTCAACATTAACCTTGAATCATTCAACCAATCATCACAAGAAAAGGAAACAAGTAGAAATCCTTTTCCCTCCAAAGATATTTGAACAAAATAGCCACCCACACAATATCACCAAATGCAAAGAATAACTTGTTCAAATCAACTCAATGGAGTAAGCCCAATATCATGAATCAAGTAAAATCAATTACTTGATCAAACAACCTCTATGGAAGCAACTCAACCATCAACCTCAAAACAGCCAACCAAGGGTTTCACCAACTCAAAGCAAGTAGCAAGACTCACAAACATAAACCCTAGTGCACAATGCTTCCACTACCTCAAGAATTATGCATTCACCAAAACTCTCATCAATGATAACAATGCATAAGTAGTCTTCAACAAACCAGAAAATAGGATTTACACCCAACCAAAGGAAACCTAGTTGAATACCTTTTCACTCCAATATTATTTCAAGAAAAACATACACCAATCATACTCATAAGAAGAATGTGCCCATACCTTATTGAAGATGAAGAAGATCTCACAAGTTTGCCATAACCATAACCACATTTTTGCCAAACTCAAGAAGGTTAGTAGACAACATATTTCTTTAATATTTCCTCAATAATATTCCTTGGTTCAAATATAATCAAGGTTCTATGTCTTCTTCATTCAACATTTCAATATTAGACACTCTACCTTATAACTCCTTTATTTCACTTAATCTCTCACCAAAAAAAACTACCCTTATACATATATCCTTTCAAAAGATAATCAATATATTAATAATTAAAACAACTCTCACACCTTATAACTCCCTTGCTTATAATTACATCAATTATTTACCCCTTCCAAAACATAAAACCAAGCATTGTCTAGTACGAATTTGCATACCTTAACCTTGTGAAATTATCGGGCAACTTAGCGCATGGTTCAAAACATTCCTTGGTGCAAAGTTCAAAAACAACCCTCGGCACGTAGATCACACACCCCTTGCATGGAGTTCAAAACACTCCTCGGCACACTCGTCCACTTATTCCGAAACCCTCTACAAATGCTTTCTCTAAATTCTGTGCGATCATCAATTTCTGTATCGTAGAAACACGTGCGCAGGGTTTCACTCAATCCACCGAGTATCTCAGAATTTTGTCATAATGCAAGGTGCCTTCGTACTTCATGTCGCACCTTTCGACTAACCACTTTTACCAAAAATATTAATCACACTTATATTGTTTTTCTCCTTCGCTGGCGTAGATGATGTCGAAAACGAAATGCACACCAATTGATATCGATGACTAAGCCCTTACTGAAATGAATTTATTAGCCTCATTATATATGCACTTCGAAGCATTTCCAAATACGTCGGCATTTCCATGCACGATGAAAACTTTAATTTAATTTTAAAATTTTAATTTAAATTTTAAATAAATAAAATTTAAACTAAATATTTAAAATTAAATATCTTCATCACCGGGGCAAATTTTTCAATGAAACGAAAAGCCAACTTGGGTTTTAAGAAAAACCCATTTCAAATATGTTCTCCATGGTTTTAAATAAAACCTTTTATTTTGTCTGCCTTGGTTTTCACAAAAACCCTTCTGCTTCTTGACATCAATGACAACATCAACACTTGAGCAAAGGCAATGTACCCAGTGTACCCAAAATTGCCAACACTAATGCCTCGATATATCTATCCTGAGACCTAAGATGTGTGACATCAATAGTATACCAATGCTACCTCTCTACTAGCTCTACTTAGAGCCTCATGATCCTTGCCTCCTGTTTCACCACCTACTGCTTCAACCATGCCAAATCCTCCTCATTTCGATCTAGAGGCCCATCGATAACCTCCTTTGTATCCTCTCCATCTCCACCATCTCTTACAATCTTGAGAGCCTACCTCACCACACCCTTAGTCCTCATCCTTCAACTATCCGATCGAAGTTGTCACTATTTCTTAGGGACCTCATGGGTCCCCTCATATCTAGCCTTATCCCTCTCCCCATCATTCATTCCTTGAGGTGGTGCCCATGGTGGCTGAGCTACAAAACAAACATCATACTCCATGATAGTTCCTACATCCTCCACATCCAAGAGATCTATATCTTCATCATCCTCATAGACCACCCTTCATGGCTCTATGTACGGTAGAATTGTCTCCTCTTGATGTCTCCTATGGTGCACCATCTCATCAAGGACATCCTTCCTTAGCCTAAACTATCATGTACTCGAGAGAACTGAAAATACTTAGTCTTACTTCGATGTCATCCAACCACCCACCTAGCCTAACACACTCATCACAAGTGCTCTCCATCTCCCATCCACCTGCAAGCCCACCATAACCTCCATATAATTTGGGCAGATGTAAATCCAACCCATAAATTTTGATACCACTAACTCATTCACATAGGCTGACTTAACTATACCTCCTTAGCCACTGCCCACCTCCTAGCATAGGGTTTCTCTCTACCCAATTTTCCCACTGGTAATCCCTCCAGTTAAGTCACATTGAAGTGCTCCCAATCCCAATATTACAATAACAAGTTGCATCCCAATCCCTTTATCCCACACCTCATCACATCATACAACTCCTGGTATACCTGCACCAATAAAGTAGGAGCCCACACATACACCTACTACCTAGTGAGCATATCACTCACTACCCCTATCATGTTCTAAGGGAACCTACACCCAATGCTATTTGGGGCCATGATGTTGGCCAATACAAACATAACTAATGCATGGAGGGTGTCCAAATCCTTACCCACATACATGGATAGGTAAGGTATACCTCCACTCTCCACCCTCATACCCTACCATGCATCTTTGAATATATTCCTCATCTTTATCTTTCGGTTGAGCCTAACCTCAACTTAGATACCCTCCATCACCAAAAATGATTATATATGTCTTTTCAAAAGCTTATTTTATTTGAAATATTCTATTGATAATTGATCTACACATATAATAAGTGTAAAATAAAGGAGATATATGAGCTTGTAATTCTTTTAAAATGGCATCTATCTACTACTTTGAAAATTCTTATAGGTAGTTGCACTCAAGAATCTCTTTAGATTAATTGAATATATTGCACTTATGTTTTACATAATTTGAAAAACAAATAGAGTGTTGTGTACTACAACTACTAAGGGTAGACATTAAAACAATAATATTTCTTTCAAATTCTATTTCATAGGTAGTAATTCTTTCCTATTATAAATAACTTAATTAGGATTTTGATCTTTTGATGATTGTAACTTGTAAGGCTTGAATAAACCATATATATACTTTAATGGTTGGTTTAGTAGGATCAAATGGTGTACTTTGTGTATCAACTACCAATATTGTATTTTTTTATTTTCTTCATATACCTGCATATATCATCCTCATCAATTATTGAATCTAAGTTTTTGTCTATCAAGTGTTAATGTGGTTTTATTTTAAATTCCATAAAAAAACTAGTGTATACCATTTTCAATATCGTATGATTTTCCATAATTTAACAATAATATTTTTTCATAAGAATAATAAAAATACTTGAATTTTTATTCACATTGCAATGTAATTAAGTAGTTGGTGTATGAGTTTTATTGCTGAAATTAGCTTTTAACTAGAGAAATTGGTTATTTTCATAATCATCCTTTCTAACTTATTAAAGAATATTATCTGTTTATATGTCTATCATTTTTCTAATAAGTGAAACTAATAATTATGTTGGCATCCATTAATGACCAAAGTAGGTCAATGGAACTTGAAAGTATACATAGATGATAAAGGAAAGTGATAGAGGAAAAGAACCATAGGACTTGGAAAGTAACTAACCATTAAAAATAAAATACTAAAAATTAAAATATTGTGTTGTTTGGAAATATTTTATTCTTAAGAGTTTTTTTTTAATTTACATGGTGGAATTGGTAGCCACCATGAATCTGGGTAGGCTATCCAAATTTTATGGCCACCACAGTATTCTACGTTGTCTACCCCAAAAGCCACCACATAGTTCTTCATGCAGTCCACCCCTATAACCACCATGCCACAATCATTTTAAACCTTTTATGCCGCTAAAAGCACCAGGAAAGGACCAAGCATTCAATCTGGTGAGGCCCGAGATTTGAACCTTGGACCTTCGTCCCCCTTATGGGGTTTGGTCGAACCAATTGGTCTACACCTCGGACCTATTCTTAAGAGTTGTTTATCATAAGTTTTTATCACTTATTTTGGTATATGATCATTTATGTGGGATATAAATATTTTTTCCAATGAGTGAATGTCTTTAAGTTATTTTTTAAACTAACTTTAGTGAACATGTTCATATCATGTATAGGATCACATAAACAAAATAGTTCTAGAAGTTGTCTATGTTATTTTATTTTAGTTGTTAATAGGTGAGCATTAGAATTTTTCAATGTGTCAAGTCCTTAACTAACAAATCCTATCTTATTTGTCTATTTAAATCTAATTTGTTTAGTATGTTTTCAAATCTACCAGGTGACTCACATTATGTATTATGAGATAAATGAACATACAAGAAAATGTTTGTAATGCTCATTGTTAGGTCTTCTTGTGTAGAGATGAGTCTATTTAAAGAGGATATCTCCCTTTCCTATTTGATATTTTTATATTCTTGTTAAATATTGGTGATATTATTCTACTTATAGTTCCATATTCCTTATGGCTTATTTATTGCTCTTTTCTAGATTCCACAAACTATTATCCAAATTATCAAGAATGTATTTTCCTTGATCTAGTAAATATAATCTACTTTTCTTGAATTATTCAATGGTAACTATAAGGTCATTTACATATTTAATAATGTAATAAGGTCTTAGGAGGTGCAAAAGTATCTTCTTATATTGGGCTTGGAGCTTTTCCAATGATGCATCTTTGAAATTCATGTCTTGGTGAACCTTCTCGAGTCATTGCATTTTTTCTTTTCTTTTTATAATCCCTTTGCAAACACACATGGTGCTTTGTGCAATCCTTTATTTCTATAATTATTTCAAATATTGGTTTCCTCTTCCTTTAGTATCTTTTGTATGTAATTGGAGGTTTTATTTTCTCTATTCTTCATTTCTTGGAGGTAATATTGATTTTCCTCCATTGAACTTTAGGCCTTAGGTATGTCGATGCAAAATTTTGTTGTGTTATTTGCATGTATAATAACATAAGGAGTATTTCAAATATACTATTAGATAGCTTGTTGGATAATATCATGACTCAATATCTTGTTGAAGATGATTATGGTGCAATAATAGTTTGAAAGATTGTGGTGACTATTATAAAATAGCAATGATATGGACATAATTTTATATGAATAGAAGATAATAAGAATGTGATGATTTGGATAGGTCCTAGTAAGAAATAAATGGTAAATTATCTTTGTTAAAGTGTCACTATAATATTAAATGGTATTTATCAAGTATCTTAAGATATGATGGAAATAACATCTTGATAAAACTCTAGAAAGTCTAAAATAGTCTAAAGTACTTTTTGAAGTATTATGTAACATTATGAAAAGAATCCAAGTAAAAATATCTAAAATCATATGTTATTTTGACTATATTATGTAATTATAAGTTATAATGGGATGTCATGGAAAAATTCTAAGAGCAAAAACTCTAGAAGCATGTGATATTTGAATATCTTACGTGACCATAAATTATCATAAGAGTCTAAGAGAAGATCGAAAAGATAGCTAGAATATCTTGATTTTATAGGGGGAGTACATAAGGAGATCTCTAGAAGATGTTGTCATGTATCCATATAAAGTTATCCATCCATGTAATTTATAGCTTAATATCTAGCTCCAATGAGCCTACAAATATAGAGATCTCCCCTAAGGGAGGCATGTTGAGAATTTAGGATCTCCAATAAATAACTAAGAGTCATGAGGGATGACAAGTTTAGCTAGCCAAGGGAAGTGTGTGTTTAAGTGAGAATGTGACATATAGTCATTGAGTGAGCCCATAAGGGATGGAAGCTCAATAGGGGGATTGAATCCACTCATTAAGAATAGTCTAATAAGCAGCTTATGTACTTTGTTTCTATTCTATACTTATAACAAAATATTTGTTTTTATTATATAATCCTTATGGTGATTATTTGAGTTAGTATTCATATTTTTCTATGTAATAAAAGTATTTTGGTTCTCATTTTGACAATCATATTATGCTATTATTTTTACCATCAATTATTTCTATTATTTTTATTTTATATATTCCATTTTTATTCACGTATTATATGTTATCATATGATCATCATATAAATTTTATACATCAAAGCTAAATACCATAGGAAGAGTAGGGCTTAGGAAGATATTCTATTTGTTTCGAGCACCATTTTAGTTCTATTATGAAGACCACTTCTCGTTGGTGGTGTTTTGGTTTAGTAACTATGTCTTGACCCCTTTGGTGTACAGTGAAGATTAGTCAACAACTATATCCCTTAGTGATCTTGTGGATAGCATATGATTACTCTATCATAGGTCGTTGTCTAGTTTTTATTATCTTCATGTGTATATCCCATTTTTGCTATATCTTATTTAAGAACTAAGAGGTTGAATCTAGTAGAATTTATACTTGTAGTACTCAATAGGTAGATTCAACCTCAAACTTGTATGAACTCAAATTATTTACCTAGGAGAGTTGTACTTGGGATTTCAAGGCCATAGAAAATATGGACAAGTTCTTGAATTTTTATCCCTATTATTTGAATATACTATGACTTTCATCCAAAAGTACAAGAGAGCATGTATTTATAATGGCTTGAGATCAAAGGAGCAATGGATATATTTTCTTCCAACATTTTTGAATGGTGTTGCCTTACAATGGTACAAGATCTAGGAAGATGATATCAAGAATTCATAGGAAAAGGTTAGCAAGAGAATAATCAAATAGTATAGTCTATGAAAAAAATACTTTGCATTGATGATTGAGATAATGAAGCCAACTCAAGGATATAATAAGCAAGTTTGTGACTACTAAGTGTAAGCCTAAGAGCTTGTAAGGAAAGTCAAGGATTAAATATGAAAGGATAACTTTCCTAAAAGCCTAATAGTTGGTATAAATACCATGATTTATAAATATCTTATTATAGGTTTAAAGGATCCAATTAGGCTAGGGTTAAGTATGAACAACCCACTACTATCCTATGTGCGTATAAGATTCCAAAGTGGCAAGAGGGGAGTCTAGGGAAGGAACTAGTTCTACTAGTTCTAGCTATGCCAAATGCTCTTGGCTAGGTTTCTCAACTAGCAATAATAACAATAGTAGTAAACCAATATTCTTCTACTTCTACAACTAAAGGTAAGGACTTAACTAAAAATATGGGATAACTCACCATCAATTTGTTGCAAGGGAAGGAATAAAAAACTCAATATTTCTAATCTAGGGCTAAAAGTACTAAGAAATTCTAAACTAGTGTGTTAGAGATAAAAAGAAAGGGAAATATAAGATAAATTATCCTAATAAGGTATCTACTTGAGGAACAAAGAGCAATGAGAAATACAAGACACCCATCCATAAATGTTGTTGATCTTGTTTGAGATGTTGAAGAATAGGTCAACATCATGGTGACAAAGTGAGCTCATGATAAGAATCCTAGTTAAGAAAAAGAGATTAAAATTAAAAAAGAAGAGCCAAAAAAGTAGAGAAGAAGAAAATTAGGCATGGAATATTTTTCAATATTAGCAAGATAAGCACCATAATCATGGAGGACATGTCGAAGTATACAACCAACATTACTTATGGGAAACTATTATCATTGTCATGAGAAAAGCAATGAGAGTTGTATAATGGGATGAGTTTTAGACAAGGGAAGAAGGTTGTAGTCATTTTATTTGATGTAAAGCTTAACCCATATGCTCCACAAGTTCAATACTTATGTAAAGATATCTCTACTCCTAATGCCTTAATATATGGTGGATTGATTACCAATGTAATGATAAAGTCCACACTAAATACATTAGAACTAGAGATAGATTATAAATCCAGTTTGAAGCTCAAGTCTATGAATAAGAAAAAATAAGCCAATAGTAGTTGTTACTTGTGTGATAGATTTTCAAGATATGAAATATGGTTCTATTGCATACCCAATGTTGTTAGGAAGGTTGTGGTTAAGAAAAAATCATGCTCATAATAATTGACATGAAGGCTATATGACCATTGGTCAGAGGTCTCATTGAGTGAAGATAAATAGGGTACCTAAATCTCATACATTAAAGACAATAGAAATAAAGGATGAAAGTAATTAGATGTCTTTTATATTATGCTAGCATCAATGAGGTAAAGAGTAGAAGTGCAGATGAAATAAACTCACATCTCAGTTAGAGGAATGGAAAAAAAGAGAACTCTTATGGAAGCAAAAATCTAGAATTCAATGGCTCAAAGAAGGAGATCAAAACACAAATTTCTTCCACAAATATCTTCTAGCTCGAAGATCTCACAACTTTATTTCTTCCCTAAAATCAGATTCTGGAGATGTTGTCTACACTTGGGATGGCATGAACTCTATTGTTGTCAATTACTTTTCCAATATTTTTGCTGCTACTCCTCTTGACTCGACTTCTCAACAAAATATTCTTCAAGCAATCCCTTATCTTATCACTTTTGAGGAGAACTCTATTTTGAATTCTCCTATTACTATCAATGAGCTTCAATAGGTAGTTTTTAAAATACAAAAAGGGAAAACCCTAGGTCCTAATGGTTTTCCCATTGAGTTCTACCAAGAGTTCTAGGATATCCTTCATGCTGATTTATTAGAGGTGGTGGAAGAAGCTAGGAAATCCAAAGAAATTTTGAAGGTTATCAATAAAACTTATATTATACTCTTATTCCAAAAGCTCAAGAGGCTGAACATATCTCAGCTTTTAGACCTATTGCTTTATGTAATATTCTTCTCAAAATCATTACTAAGATCATGGTAGAAAGGTTGAAGCCTCTTTTGTATAATATTATTTCACCTGAACAAGGGGGTTATGTGGAAGGGCATAAAATATTGGATGAGATAGTTCTTGCTTAGGATGCCATCCATTCCATGGATATGCAAAAATATCCTTCCATGTTCATTCGGTTAGACTTATCCAAAGCTTATGACAGAGTGGATTGACACTTCCTTATCAAAGTTTTGAGGTAATTTGATTTCTCTCAGGATTGGATGGATTGGATTATGGGATGTATCTCTTCAATTTCCTACTTAGTTCTTATCAATGGTAGGCCTTCTCAATTTTTCCCAGCTTCTAAAGGTATTAGGCAAGGTGACCCCCTATCCCCTTATTTATTCATCATTCTTACTGAATGCTTGGGTAGGACTATAACAAAAAGAGAGAAAACAAAACCCTTGAGGGAGTTATCATTACTCATGGAGCTAGACCTATCTCTCATATTCAATTTTTTTATGACTCTACTCTTTTAGGTAAAGCTATAGTTAAGGAGGCTTCTAAAATTAAGCAAATCATTAGTTATTTTTCTAAGGCTATCGGGAAATTGATCAATGAAGACAAATCTAAAGTCATTTTATTTCACTTCTCTACTAGATAGGAATCCATGGTCTTGGATAAATTAATATATAAAAATACCTCCCTTACGATCACTTTTTTAGGTATTCCCATCAATATTCAAAGATAGGAAAAAAATGGAATTGGTTGTTGGACAAAGTCAAGAAGAAAATTGGAAAGTGGACCAATAGGTGGCTTTCTTTTGGAGGTAGAATCACCTTGGTAAAATCAATCCTTCAAGCTATTCCTATTTATTTTTCTACCATGTTGAATATCCCAAAGGTTGTTCTTTGAGAACTGGATCAAATTAGTCATCGATTCCTCTGGAGTGGTACTAAGGAAAAAATAAAATGGGCCTTGGTGAAATGGGATACTTTATGTCTTCCTAAGAATGAAGGAGGGTTAATATTCTAGTATTCTATTAATAACAACAAAGCTTTAGCTGCTAAATTATATTGGAGGATTTTTTATAACCCCAATGCTCTTTGGGCCAAGAATCTTCGTGCTAAATATGTTGAGAACTAAAGTCATGAAGGCCTTGTTCGCTATCAATTTCCTACCACACATTGAATAAAGTTGAATTGTTCAAAACAAACCTAATCATATCTTGAATATTAGTTGTAGATTGTTGTTGCCAATGTTTTTATCATCTCCTTGATTTTAGATGCAGGGATTGTATACCTCAAGTAGTAGTGCTTGATCTCAGAGAATATTATTACTTTATGTTATTTTTGGTGTGTGGTTTTTATGAAGGTTGGCTTCATTTGGATTTAGAGTAACCTTGTACTTTTAAGAGCTACATCCTTAGTGTATTTTTAAGCCTTTGGAGTTTAAACCTTCCATTGCAAGCTTAGTTATTTAAGGTTTTGTGTTGGTTGCAGTTTTTAATGGTTATTTTATCTCTTTCATGTTTTTTAGTGAAAGAAGGTTAAGGTCTTGCTATTGTGTATCGATCTATGGATAGCATAGGGCTAACTATAATTTATACATGCTTTATTTGGTTGTTGCATGTTAGGGTCCATGCTCTACGTTGGTATTGTAAGAGTTTTATTTGGTTGGTTTCATGTTTGTAAAGAAAATATTAAATCTCTTTCTTAGTTTACGTAAATAGATATTTGGTTATCATGAATGGAATTTATTTTTATTGAATAAGTGTTTGTTTCTTTATTTTATAAAACATGTGTTTTATATTGATGGTTTAAAATTTAAATAAACAATATGTATGTTAATGGTCCATGTTATATGCTAATTGGATTAGTAGATATTTGGAAGAAGTTGATAATTTTTATGAGCATGTTTATTTTATTGAAATTGATTTATTAAAGTAATTTTAACTAGTCAATATTGGATTATGGGTAAAAGAGGATTATGTTGTCTTAATGGGGAAGTTTTCTTCTGATAAAGATAGTTTTTTTTTTAATGGAGCTATGTATGAAAAATACTTAGATAAAAAAAAAATTATTTTTGGAAAATTATATGGCATAAGATGGATGAGGCTTGAATAGCTAAGGAATCTATGCCTTGAGATAAGTATGGGATTCTCTCAATATTATTGCATATTGTTATTTGTTGCATGATAGTATGTGTTTTTACACATTGCATGTTAGGGTTACATATGCATTTAAATAGTTGTCTTGATCCCTATTTGCTTCAAGTACATGAAAGAAGACTTTACAAGTGGAGACCTTGAAGTCGATGAAATATTATTTATGTTCTTAAAGATTGAAATAAAATATTTTGGGGATGATGATTATTATGGGTTTCATTTTTATGAGGAGGGAATGAATATTTTGTATATTATTTAGAGAATGGAATATTAAGTGTTATTATTCTTTAATGTAATTTTTTTGTAATATTTATTCATGTGCAATAATGGAAAGAATGTGTGATTGAAAGGAATCTAGTTTCATGGATTGTGATTATAATTCCTTTAAATGTTGTTTTGTTCTTTATATTGAAGATAAAGGAAATGCTAAATACTAGTATTATGATTTGAAAGTATTTAAGATCCTAGTTTTAGCAATGAATTATATTTAAGCATGTTTTAATATAACACTTTATTTCCTTTTGGGAGATATTTTATTTTTGTAAATTTATGACTTGGGTTTGGATGGGGATTTTGGACATGAACTAGATTCATATTAGAAAACTCTTGAGTCAAGATGTACCCAATCCTAGGAGGATTTATAGTGATGCAATAACCAAGTATTTATGAACATAGGAGGAGTTGTGGTGATGTAATAACCAAATATTTGTGAATGATACACCTTGAACGGTGAGGCTTAGGTGTCCCAAAGTAATGAGAATTTTGGGTAGTTCTAATTAGTGAGGCCTAAACATATTCCTAGTGATGAGGTTTAATTATCATTCACAAGATAATATAGTGGTGGCACCTTGAACAATGAGGTTTGAGTGACCATGCTCATTATCATGTGAGTGGTGATGGCCTTAGTTAGCCCGTGGAGGTGTGGTAACTAAGCACTAAGGAATTACACCAAAATAATTCTACATAGGACTTATTTAGGGTTAGGGAATAAGCATTTTCTTTTAAGTATTATGGGCCTTAAAAAATAATCCTTATGTCCTAGTTAGGTTGTCATTTAATGGTGAGGATATAGGAAAATTGGGGGACTACTAATAGTATCCTTTCTAAATTATGAGGTTTAGAAAGGTAAACCCTAAAAATACAAGAAGTTGGTTGCTCTTATCCACTTAATTATCATCTACAGTGACATTGAACTCAAAATATGATCATGCGTTCAATGCTAAAAAAATATTGGTACTTCTTTATGAGATATTCCTTGTGAAAATGAAAAACAAATATCTCTCCCTTGGGTCGAGTTGGTGGGTTGTTACCAAAGTCAAGCATCCAAGAGCTATCTACCAAAGCACATTTTTATACTAGAACCTAATCTAGTGTCTTATATCAACTTGGAAAACACTTGAGCATAAATTCCATAAAACTATAATAGAGAATACTAGTGGTCTTCATCCAAAGATACCTAAATTTGAGCACCTTGATTGAAGCATGTAAAATTAAATAGAACATGAATCATTACAATAAAATAGATAGTTGTAAAGTTAGTAGTAATGCTCAAGAATTAAATTTGGTGAAGTAATAAAGGATTTTGTAGTAGAGAGACATTCAAATTAGCATATCTTAAGGAAAGGTAATAGATAAATACCTTTATATATATTTTTAATTTAAAAATGGAAGTAGAAGCTTGAAAAGTTTAGAAATGTTAAAATTAATGTGGGAATTATAAGGTTGTCTACGTTATTTAAATTTAATTTTTAAAAATTTTAATATTTTTTTTTGGTAAATTAATTTTATTCAAAACAGGGCATTTGAAATGCGCCTTAACGCCTTTTACATATTTGAAGCAAGAAGGAGCAAAGAACTTCTAAACAACTTCAGACAGAGCACAATCGAGAGGCAGAAGCCAAAACTACCAAAATGAGTCATCCTCAAGGACAAAGGAAAAAAATAGGAATTAACAATAGATAGCAGCCAACCTAGACCAAAATCAAACCTGCAATCCTTTAGACCAAAGGATCAAGAACCAAATAGAAAGGATGACAATAGTAGCAGAGAACAACAAACGCGTTTAGAGAGGAGCGTCATTTTGTGATGGATAATTAACATCAGTTTCTAGAATGGTGTCATTTTTTTCATCCTTCAGGATATCCTTCGGGTTGTCCTTCAGAGATTTGAGACAAGCATCCTTGGTAATTTCAACCACATCTTCGTCTTTGGCACCTCCTTTGGTATCAGACGAAACTTCGATAGCAAAGAACATAGAATTGTCATTAAAATTATTTCAAAAGAATAGAAGGCTAAGAGCGTGCCTCTATTCTTTGATACTCACAATAGTTTTGCTAATGGTTGCATGGGTAGTCTCTATATGATCAATAATAGGAGAAGTAGCATGAATGACCAGTTTGTAAAGGTAATTTTCTACTAGGTCAAGCGAGTTGGATTGAGCCTTTGAGGGTTTGATTGAAGTGGAAGGAGGGATTTCGACAAAATATTTGTGTTTAAGCCTCTAGGAGCATCTGACATGAGTGGCTTCGACTTTGACCTTCTTTCTAATGTTGAATTTAGAATGGGGCTTATCATTTTTAGCCTTCCTTTTGGGTTTTGAAACTTTGGGACTAGGCGTAGAGGAGGAATTCTCCTCCTCAGAGTCAGGGGCATGAATGTTACCTCTAGGTAATTTGAGAAGGATATATTTGTACAGGACATTAAAAATCCCTTTGTGGCAAGGTAAACCATCCTCCTTTTTGGATCGGGTAGAGATGTTATAATCGATAGAACATAAAATGGTGGCAAGGATGTTCATCATCTTGGCATAACATAAATGATTTACATATGCCAATTGGAAACAACAAAGTTGGGACTCAGAGTTTTCACATGTTAGATATTACATGATAGGAATTAGGATTTATTTCCAAGGAGTGGAAATATGGTTGCGATACAAACCATTTTTATGATTTTTATAAATCTCCAATTCTTCTAGAAGAACACCATATTTGCTTCCCAGTTGTGCTTGTTTCATTGAACGACCTTACCGTCCAAAGGTTTCCCTGTCAGGTCCTCTAGTAGCTCAAATGTGATATGGAATTCAACCCCATGAACCGTAACAAAACCTTTATTCCAGGTTTCAGCAAAGGCCTTCGTCACACCTTTAAAATTTTTAATATTAATCAAATTCTAGAGTGAAAATTTTTTCTACTAGGATTTAAATTTGAAGTTGGTTTTTTAAGATTTGGTTTTTAAAGTTTGAAAAGTTAGAAGATTTAAATTTGAGGAAGGTTTAGAAGTTTTTTTAAAATTTGAAGAAATTTGGTTTGAAGTTATTTAATTTTTTTTAATTTTAAAATCTAGAGAAAATTTGAAATAGGATTTGAAAATTTAAATTTAGTAGGGAATTAAAAGGATTGCTACATCAAAGGTTTTGAAAGAATTTAAAATTTGAAAATTTCTTATTTGAGTGGTTATTTGAAGTTGTTTTTTGAAATTTCAACTATTTTTTCAATTGGTTATATGGGATTGAAATGGACCTCACTTGTATTACATCATCACCATATAGTGGTATTGCAACAAAGCTTGAATATGATCTATGTGTTGCTAGGTAATATTTGAACCTTGGTCTCCTCCTTAAATGTTGAGGAATCTAACCAGTTGAACTAATTCCACATGATCGAAATTGCAACTATTAACTTTGGATATATAATTTTTTTTTGTGTGGAAAACACTCCAAATGGGATGCCACTTTCGGTAAGTCCCAAGGAGGTAAGGGTACCTATTCCATAAAAAATTCCTAGGGCTTGCACTTGGCCTGCCCCCTTTGGAATAGTCAATGAGCATACCTAAAAAAAATTAAAAAAGAACAAACAAACACAAAAAACACAACAAACAAAAACAATAATAAATAAAAAAATATACATATACAACAAAAGAACATAAAATAAACAAAAACAAAAAAATCATAAAAACAACAAAAATGTAAAAAATAACAAACAACAACAAAACACAAAAACCAAAAAAACAAACAACACACAAACACACAAAAAAAAAAACACAAAACACAAGAAAACACAAAAAACAACACAAATACAAAAAAAAAACACAAAAAAACAACATAAACACAAAACACCAAAAACAACACAAAAACAAAATAGAACAAAAACAATACAAAAAACACACACACACCAAAAATCTAAAAAAAGAAAAAAATAGAAAACAACAACGACCTTTCTAGGCCAAAAGACTTTTTAGGCAAGATTCAACAAAGGAAACATAAGAAAGATATATTTGAGCTAGGGAACTAAAATACCTTGATTGAACCAAAGAGAAGCAAACAAAAATAAATAAATAGGTACCTCTAGTACTAGATCCATCCAGAGAAAGGATAGAAATAAGAGCTTCCCTTATTTGCAAAGCCCACCATTTCGTAGGGTGGTCATAGTAATATCACCTTTGTCCAATGGTAAATTAGCTAAAGCATCAGTACTCTTGTTCTAATATTTGACCACATGATTGTATTCAACTTTCAAAAATCCCATTTGGATTAATTGGATCTTCTCAACAAGTCTTTTTATTCTCCAATCAACCTTATGATTCTTAGGAGTATCCAGTAGATTGATCATGACTTGAGATTCATATTAAACCAACACCTTTTTCCATCCAAAATTATTAGCCTCTTAAAGGCATTTGAGGATACCATACCCCTCAGCAAGGTTATTGGAAAGGATACCCAAATTCTCAAAAAAAAAGTGAAAACTAAGGGACCATCTTAACATCTACCAATTCCTCCTAAACTAGCTTTTTCGAGGTTCTCCCTAGAGGCTCCATCGATTTTGACTTTTCCAAAAATATTAGGAGTCTATCAATTTTTCATTATATCCATATTATTATTACTCACATTCCCTTTAAGTTGGTTAACCTTAGAGTAGTTAATATTCAATCTTTGCATCATTTGATCCCATATTTGGTGGGAGTTTTGGGGGTGATTAAGGAGTTGTTGGACTGATTCAACTAAGTTGACAATGTTCTTTTGCTAAATATAGTGAGTATCCTTCCTTTCTTGATTTAAAATCTAGTTGTTCTTTTCCTTCCAGCTATTCCAAGATAGAATGGTAGAACCCATCCAAAATAATTGTCTAATAAAATGATCAACACCCTCCTATTTAGGCCAATCCCTCCAAATTTGTTCAAAAGTAAAAAAAATGGACCACTATAATAAAAGTAATATGGTCATTCCCCTCCATAGATCTTATTTTAAGGTACACTCAAAAAAAATATGGCTAATATTTTCCACATTCTCTCCACACATTTCCCATCTAAACAACCCATAAAAACAATGTTTCATAAGTTGCTCACTAGTTAGCACCCTGTGATGCAATAAATGCCAAGAATATCACCTTAGGCCAGAGATTTTAAGCCCACAACTAAGTAATTATATCATAATATTTTTTGGGATTATTATGGCATAAGGCCAAATAACCTTTAGCAACTAAATACTCACCCTTAGTAGTTTAGTTCCATCCAAAATAATCTTTATCATGGGACCAAGAGAGATATCTCATATGAAGGATGCATTGGATGTATTTTATTTTCCTTTCTGAAATTTGAATAAGCTAGTCCTCAATAGGGGTTCAATATATGCAACCCTCTAAATTACCAGTATGGTACTGATAGTAATTAGCTACCTTTATCTAGTTAGCTTGGTGAAGCTCCTCCATCCAAGGCCTCTAATTGAGAAACTGAGTTATCAAAGATTGGTGACCATTCCAAGAATCTATCCAAAAATTTATCTATTGACCATTATGAATGATCCAAAATAAATTTTGCTTTATCAAATCCTCACTAGTATTAAGAACCACTAAAATAGGAGAACCTTTGGTAGGCAATTAATAGCGAACAAGGTCTCCATGAATTTTATTCTCAACATATTTAGCATGAATATTTTTGGTCCAAAGAGCATTGAGGTTATGCAAAATCCTCCAATAAAATTTAGTAGCTAAAGTCTTATTGTTATTAATAGCAAACCATAATACTAACCCCTCTTCATTCTTGGGAAGGCATAAAGTATATCATTTCACCAAGGCCCATTTTATTTTCTCCTTAGTACCACTCCAAAGGAACCAATGATTGATTTGATCCAATTATTGAAGAACAACTTTTGGGATATTCAACACAACATAAACATAAATAGGTATGGATTGAAGGATTGATTTTACCAATGTAATTCTTCCCTCAAAAGAAAGCCACCTATTGGTCCACTTTCTAATTTTCTTCTTAACTCTGTCCAATGACCAATTCTAGTATTTTTTTGTGTCTTTGAATATTGATAGGAATTCCTAAGTGATCAGAAGGAAGGTCTTATTTTATCTTAATTTATCCAAGACCATGAATTCCTATCTGTAATAGGAGTGAAAGAAAATGAATTTATATTTTTCTTCATTGATCAATTGCTCGATAGCCTTAAAAATTTAGCTAATGATTGTTGGAATATTTTCAACATTGCCTCCTTAGTCCTAAGTATTATGTCCTAGTATTTAGTTTTAGTTTAATGTTTTGATTTACATATTTCTAGTTAATTTTATTAGCATACGTTGAGGTTTTGGCTTGGTTGATCAATGTTTTACCATAGTCCAAGATTAGCATGTTTTTAGGATAAGAGCTATCTTTAAGTTAGTTTGTTGTAATAAGTTTAAGAGGATTTCTCTCAACCACCGTGTCTATTTTTAGTTCTTTCAAGAACTATAAAAATATGTAATACATTATTGATCAATAGAATAATTTCACCATTGTTTCTCATTTGGTATCAGAGCAAGTTTTCTCAAATGGATCAAAACCTATGGAGAGTGGTGTGAAGAGATCTTAAGCATGCACTTTGTTAGAGAAACTCAAGTGGCTAGCACTCAGCAGAGTTGAAAGGAAGAGCTCGATTAAATAATTAATATCTCATGCATCCTAAGGTATTTTATTATTAAATTTTTAGGGTTGTTAGATACTTTTATCAAGAGGATGCTGTAAAAATTTTGGGTGATTTGGAGTTAATTTGTTGATTTTATTAGAATTTTTAGTGTTTAAATAAAATGGTTGTATAAGGTGGAATACAAGGTATTTGCTTCTCAAATTTTGGGATAAATATTATTTATATAAAATAATAATTCAAAAAAAATTTCAGGTCATTTGGATCTGTATTTATTTATTTGTGTGAATATTGATTTTTTCTTCAAAAATCCTAGATCCAGAATTGTGATAAAAAGGAAAAAAGTAAATGATCACATATTTTTCACCTTTCCAATTTTTCTTCAAAAATTTAGAGGGTTTTCATATTATTGTCTCAGGAATATAGAGTTTAATTTTCAAAATTTTTGGAGTTTTATGGATTGATTTATGTGAAGAACATTGAGGTTGTCTCCAAAACACTCTAAGATCTAGAAAGGGCAAAAGTAAATTGATCACATATTTCTCATTTGTGTGAATTTGGATCTGAAATTTAGTGGATTTTCAGATAAGTATATCATAAGTATACAAGAAAAATTTCACTTTGTTTCAATCAGTATTGGCTGATTTATGATAAATTGGGTGCTTGAGCCTTTGGTAAATAAAAGGAAGCCATGTATGTAGACTTGGTTGTACCAAAATTTGATGGAGATAATTATGCTATTTGGAGTATAATGATGAAGACCTTCTTGAAGGCTCAAGACTTATGGGATATAGTTCAATAAGGCTATGAGGAACCCACTTGGAGCAAGCTACAAGGCGAGGAGAGAAAAGAGAAGGAGCAGCAATATGCAAATTGCTTAGCTCTTATGGATTTGAGGAGAGGAATGGAAAAGAATGTTTTTCCTCTCATAGCCAATTGTAGATCAGCTACAATGGCATGGCAAGTGTTTAAGTATGCTTATGGGTTTGATGAGGACACCCCTAAATCCATGAGTGACAATCATGAATATTGTTTAAGCAAGGAGGAGCCTTGCTTCCTTGAAGTAGTTTCTAAATTAGATCCTTTTGAAGGAGTTTTTGAAGAGTCTTGTAAAGACTCATATGAAGCCATGCTTTGTAATGGAGAATTATTTCTTGTAGAGGAATGCCTGTATGTAGAAAACCAACAAGATGAAGAATGCTTCATGGAGGAAGCATATGTTGCTGAATTTTGTGATGAAAAGATAAGAAGAGGTGTGTATTCCTCAAGAGGACGAGGAGGAAGAAGAGGATTTGTTGTTGATAGAAGGCAAAGTGATAAAAAATATCTCATGGAGGAGATAAATGAAGAGTGTATTATGGATAATGCACCTAAAATTCTCATGGGAGAGAATAAAGAAGATATTAGGATCAACCAAAATTGTTGGCATGTTGATGGAGAAGCAATGTTCATGGAAGACCATTGTCTTGAAGACCATTCACTTGGAATGGATGTATGCTCTCTTGACAGAGCAAATGAAGATCTCCTACAAGGAGAAGATAAAATTGTTAGAATTCCTCTAAAGGGGGAGAAGAATGTGATAAATGAGATAGAAATAGAAAATGAAAATGAGATTGCTGATTTTATTGTTGTAATGGTAAAGAAAACATCACTCATGGATGAAGATCACTCACTTGGAGTGACTACATTGCAGAAAGAGAGTTGTCTTGAAAAGGCAACTATGTATGATTGCTTGAATGAATGGTGTTTCAACACACCATCATGGATTGAACAAAGGAGGAGAACTATTAGTGAAGAGTTGATGGTTGATCTTGAAGCACCATATAATGAAGGAGAACTGCTACAAAATAGCTTTATGGGAAGCACCAAATCTACTCATACTAAAGGTAATGTTTTTATGATTAATGATTTATTTTTTGTGAGCAAGAATGAAAAGAAATGTGATTGTCTCATTGAGACAACTTTGATGAAGAATCTTCTTGAAGAGAATATAGTTATGGAGAACTTGGGTCACATGGATCAAAATGATGTGTTCAAAATTCCTTGGGAGAAGGATTCTTGTAAAGTCATTGTTGTGAGAGAATATTTGTGTGAGGAGCAACTTTATGTTGCATATGTAGTTGGTTGTTATATGGCCATATTTATTATGATATTTTTTGTGGAAAAATGTGAAAGAGTTGTATGGTATAATCATCTATGTGAGATGATTAATTATAAATACTCATGTGGAGTATTGTTTAGTGTTGAAGATGTAAAATAAGATCAAAATGTGAGAGCATGGTTTAAATACCATAATGATAAATATGTAAGAGAGTGGTTGCTAAAAACCACAAGAGGAGATACTTTTGTTGAAGGGGGAGCTAATCAACAAAAGAAGGCACTCAAGCATTTGCAGGAAATTCCACATGAAGAGTGGAAGGAGTGCCACCATAAGTATTTTGTAAATTTTGATTTCTTGATTCAAGATTAGAGGAAACGTAAGAGAAATATTTTCTTCCAACTTTGTGATGCTTAAATAACTCTTGCATGAGTGTCTGTAGCATCAAGGGGGAGAATGTTGGAATATTTTTAACATTGCCTCCTTAGTCCTAAGTATTAAGTCCTAGTATTTAGTTTTATTTAATGTTTTTTTTTTTTTTATAAACAGGAACCACCCCCCACACCCCCACCACCCTTCCCCCACCACCTTTCCCCCCCCCCCCCCCCCCCCCACACACCCCCACCCCACCACCCACACCACCAACCTCACTCCCACAAAAACCCCCCCCCCCCCCCCCCCCGGGGACCCCTTTTACTTTAATGTTTTGATTTACATATTTCTAGTTAATTTGATTAGCATACGTTGATGTTTTGGCTTGGTTGATTAATGTTTGACCATAGTCCAAGATTAGCATGTTGTTAGGATAAGATCTATCTTTAAGTTAGTTTGTTGTAATAATTTTAAGAGGATTTCTCTCAACCACCATGTCTATTTTTAGTTCTTTCAAGAACTATAAAACTATGTAATGCATTGTTGATCAATAGAACAATTTCACCATTGTTTCTCAATGATTTGCTTAATTTTAGAATATTCCTTAACTATAGCTTTACCTTACATAATAGAGTCATCAAAAAATTGATTATGAGAGATAGGCCTAGCACCATGAGCAATGGTAACTCCCTCAAGGGTTCTATTTTATCTATTTTTGGTTATAGTCCTCCCTAAATATTCAACACGAATGATGAATAAATAAGGGAAGAGGGATTCACCTTGCCTAATACCTCTAGAAGCTAGGAGCAGTTGTGAAGGCCTACCATTGATAAGAACTAAGTAGGATAGTGAAGAGATAAAGCCCATAATCCAGCCCATCCAATCTTGATAGAAGCCAAATTGCCTCAAAACTTTGACAAGGAAGTACCAATCCACTTTGTCATAAGCTTTGGATAAATCTAAATGAATGAACATAGAAGGAGATTTTTTTATTTCCATGGAATGGATGGCTTCTTGAGAAAAAACTATCTCATCCACTATTTGATGCCCTTCTACATAAACCCCTTGTTTAGGGGAAATAATTTTATGCAAAAGAGGCTTCAACCTTTCTACAATGATCTTAGTAATGGTTTTGAGATGAACATTACATATAGTTATAGGTCTAAAAGCTAAGATATGTTTAGCTTGTTGAGCTTTTTAGACAAGAGCTATATATCTCTTTGGTTTTCCTAGCTTCTACTACCTCTAATAAACTAGCATGAAGGATATCCCAAAACTCTTAGTAGAACTCAATGGGTAAACCATCAAGACCTGGGGTTTTTCCTTTTTATATTTTAAAAACCACATATTGAAGCTCATTGATAGTAACTGGAGCGACCAAAATAGAGTTCTCCTCAAAAGTGATAAGAGTTGGGATCACTTGAAGAACGTTCTGTTGAGAAGTAGAGTCGATAGTAGCAACAAATAGATTGGAAAAGTAATTGACAATAATAGAGTTCATGCCATCCCAAGTGTAGAAAACATCTCTAGAATTTGATTGCAAGAGATAAATAAAGTTGTGAGATCTTTGAGCTAGAAGAGATTTGTGGAAGAAATCTATATTTTGATCTCCTTCTTTGAGCCATTGGATCCTAGATTTTTGCTTATATAAGAGTTCTCTTTTTTTCCATTCCTCTAACTGAGTTGTGAGTCTAATTTCATCTGTACTTCTACTCTCTGGAGGCCATATAAATGGATTTTCTTATTCAAATTTTCAAGCTAAGCACTTACTTCATGTTTTTTTTTGAACATCCCCAAACTCCTAGTTCCAAATTTTGATTTTGTATTTAATGTATTGCAACCTCTTGGAAAAATAGAACATCTTAGTCCCATACCTTGGTTTACCTTCCTTCCACCATTGCTACACTTAAGGTCTAAAGGAACTATCTCTAAGCCACATTAACTAAAATAAAAAATGTGAGAAACTCACATTGGTTTTCCACATTTCCACCATGACTGGCCAGTGATCCGAACCAGTATTTTTAAGAGTCTTCACCTTAGGAATGTGACCAAGGATTAAGAAATTATCAAAGAGCAAGAACCTATCCAATATCTTCATGATACAAGCTAAGTATTTTCTTCTATTAGACCAAGTCATAATGTCATTATCTAGTTGGATGTCCACAAGATGAAGGTTTGCAATATATTCACTCATGAGGTCAGTGCTCCTATCCAAATTTCTATTTCCCCTCATTATCTCATTGAGATAGAGGATTGTATTGAGATCTCCTCCGATCAAGATCCAAAATTTAGGAAAATGAGAGATAATATAAGTTATATCCTTCCACTATCTTCTCTCTTCCTCTAAAGTAGTTAAAGCATAAACAATTATGCTAAGCATAATTTGGTTGGAATGTCTACTTTGAATAACTATAGCCAAAAGATACTAGCTACCAACCATATGGTGAATAACTACCTCTTTTAGGTCCCAAAGGCAAGCAATGCCACCAAAAGTCCCCTAGGAATTGAGGAAAACAAAATTTTCAGATAGCCAAAGTTTACTAGCAATTGATTACATTTCCTTAATTGACATCTTCATTTTCTAAATTTAAAACAAGATGTGGATGGTTTGTTCGAATCATTCTTCTAATTTCATTTTGTTTTGAAAGACTCCCTTTGAGTCCTCTAATATTTAAAGTGATGATCTTCATTAATACCAAGGCTAAAAAAGTTGGTAAGGGCATTAATCTTACCTTCCTCTACAAGCTTTTCACCTTCTTTTACCATATGATGTTGATTGGTTTTGTGACCTGCCTTTTGGTTAGAATCCATATTCAATTTTTTTCTTATTTGTTGACTTACCCTAAATGAATCTAGGATGGCTTCTAACCTCAAAGAATGCATGTTCAAATCCAAAGTGTTACTAGAAGGTTCAACAGAGTCTATCTTGGGACCTGTATTATTGATGTAGGAGCATCCAGTGGTGTAAGGGCAATCTTGCATCACCAAAAAGAAAGAAATTGTATTTTCTCTTTTGGTTGTAAGTTTCTTTAGTGGTTTTCGGATCCATGATGACACTTGGGAGGTATAAGTCAGTTAGAAGTCCAAAAAGGCAAAAAATAGTCATTGGCTATTTTTTGCAAGTCAACCTAAACAAACACATGGATTTAAAAATTTACCCCAAGGTACGGGATAAATTATGTATCCTGTGGCAAAAGAATCACCCCAATAGCCTAAATGGTTTGAGAGATATTAAAATTTCTATCCCGAGAAATCTCGCCAATAAGGTGTAAAAATTAAAATTTGAAGACCTTAGAGGCCCCAACGAAGGATGAAAATTTGATGAAATAAAATTTATTTAATTTTAGTGCTATATATCCCTTTACAATATTTCCAACGATATATTATAATAGCTAATCGGACACCTGAGTCAAAAGTTATAGCGGAAAAGGGAGTTATTAGAAAATAAAAATTCAAATTTTAGAGAAATATCTTCTTGGGTGAGAAAAAGGGAGTTACACTTTTAAAAATGTTCTAGGGGAGTTATTAAAGGGGGAATATGGATCACCAAAAGGTAGTCTGGGGGAATATGGATCTTAGCTCCAGCTTGCAGATATCGAGTCAATTTTCTTTGTGATAAAATGGGTCTTGTGGTTGTATCATTGTAACTCTGATTCTATATTTGCATTTCATTGAAATAATATCAAATATTGTGTTTCTTCTAAATTTTTCTGTGATTTGAGTTTTGTGTGAGTGTTGGGTGGAGTAGCCCTTCATCAATTATTTGAAGTCTCAACATTTAAAAGAGTGTTTTTCTTGTGTATATTTTCTCCCTTTTTTTGTTGAAATATTTGATTTGTTGGTTTGTCTCTAAGTTATTCCCTGCATCTTTAAATTGTGTTTCTAAGATTTTTGTTTCCATTATTTCCTCTTCCTCACCTGGGACATCATTTGTGGAAAGAATTTCAAACTTATTAGTTGATAACTTTGATTGATGGGTTTGAGGGCTTGGTTCAACAATCAAAATGCTTTTATAGGAGTGCAAAGACCAGGGTTCCAATACCTTGGGCCTCGTAGTACTGGTGGGCATATCGTGTTAGCATAGCTAGCTACATAAAAGGTTTATCCGATGTAACTAGATGTTATAGTGGCAACAAGGAGCATTATTCAAACCCACGAAGAGGCGTAGAAAATTGTAATGAGTTACAAATTCCTCTAGTATAATAAAAAAAAAAACTTTGATTGATCCTTCATAACTAATTTTTTTAGTGTTCTTCTTCTTATGCATTTGGAAACCTGCTAAGTTTATATCCTCTTTATTTTGATCTAGAATTTTATTTGGGTAGACACTACCCAAATGACCATATTCATGGCAAATTTTACAATGAAAAGGAATGTTCTCATAGTCAACCACTTACTCCCAAGTGTCCTCCCCAAATTGTAATGAGATATTTTCAGGTAGGGGTTTGTCAAAATCCATTAAAACACAAATTTGAGCATAAATAATATGTTCAATTTTTTTAGTACAATCACCAGTCATCATAAAAGTTTCCAAAGAGTTTCGAATTGAAGAAAAAATAGTCAAATTCCAATAATTCAATTGGGAGGCCTAAGAGTTTAACCCACATGGGACCTATAGAAGGCATCTCTTCTTCAACTTTAAATTTAGTATGCCAAGGCTTCATGAAAAGCCCCACCCTTCTAAAGAAAAAGGGACCCCATTGAAATGTTTTCTCTCTATCTTCATTATTAACAAATAAAATAAGAAAATAACCATTTGCATAAATAGATATTTGTAACTCACCTTTTATTTTCTAGTTTTTGCAACCCAAACTTTAAAAGCAGATAAACTCGAATGAAAACCCAAGAAACAACAAATTAGTCCTCTTTTTTCTAGATCTTCAATGTCAATCTGAATGTTGCCCATATCTAGCTTAACAATTGGAGTTTCATCAACTTCCCTAAGACATCCTAACTCAATTTTCCTAGGATCAATCTTAGGCATTCTTAGAGGTTTACAAGAATCCCTAAGATTAATGTTAGCATTAGGCTAGGGACGTCCACCATGGAGGGCATCCCTAAAATTTATTTTTGGGATCGAGTCTTGGAAATTATTGCCCTTGAAAGAGGTTTCCACATTGTAATTTTCTTGGGTGTGCTCCTTAGTGTTAGATTCACTTGAGATCTAAACCATTTTTTGATCAACTGCTTGAAACTTGTTTTATGATCTCTTTAATCTATGCCTTGGACATCGAGGAAAGGTATGATTTTCACTTTTGTTTTGTATAAAAAATTGGAAGCCATTATCAATCAATTTTGCATCATGAAGATCTATTGAAAGATAGATTTCTAACCCATCTTAGGTCCCCTACAACATATCTTGCTAAAATATTGACCATAAACCACAAAAAAGTTGTTTGCTAGGGCCTGAAGGCTCCTAAAAACAACCTCTAGAGCTACTTGTGCTTAACATAGATGAAACCCTCACACAGTCGCTCACTTCTTCAAAAAAATCCTCATGAAATCCAAAGTATTAGGTTTTCTCCAATCTAACAATATTTATAACTCCACTCTAAAAAATA
The DNA here is from genome assembly GCA_028583015.1 of Wollemia nobilis. NCBI lineage: Eukaryota > Viridiplantae > Streptophyta > Pinopsida > Araucariales > Araucariaceae > Wollemia > Wollemia nobilis. The sequence goes on from JAQPPZ010009062.1 coordinate 149,138, forward strand.
AGCATTGTAAGGTCAACATATAAGGTTTTTAACTTCAAAGGAATTGAATCATTAAATTGCAAACTTTGATTATTATGGAAGAAATTATTAAAAATGCATTCAATGAATATAATAAAGAAATGGTGGACAGACTAAAGTTTTATTCTCAAAACTTGATATGGAAAGAAGCAAATACCAAATGGTTTAAAAGAAAAATTATCTTTATTTCTCAAATATGTGAAAGATGAAAATTTCACAACACTTATAAGTTATCTTCATGAAAAAATATTTAGAACATGGTGTAATTCATAGAACACCATTTTATTTTCCTCAAAAGAATGCTTAATTATGTATTTGTCTTTACTTACCTTTGAAATCTTCCAAGGAAAAAGATAAAAGAAGAAGGTTGTAAATTGTGACTCATATGACTTGAATGAAGCTTATGTTAGCTTCAAAAGTGAATCATTGAAATCTAGAATGTATTGTTGTGAAGATTTACTAACTCCTTGTTTAGATGTCACATAACCAGTTATATCATAGCTAAAGATGAAGAAGAGATGAGCAAAAAATAATAATAGAGGAAAGCACAAAAGAAAGGATAACATAAGACATGAAACAAAATTCAAAGAAGAATCTAGTATTGAAGATTCAGATAAAAGTCTAAAGGAAGACTCAAGAATGAAGCTAAAGATGAATCTCAAGTATAGGTTCATGGACAATGCAAGGCCATATGAAGACACAATATTGAATACCAATTGAATACTGAAGTCTTCAATAACCAAATAATGTAATACAAGGGGGTGTTGGAGTATATTACATTATTTGGTACATGCTAATACCCCATAGTACCTTTATGGTACAAATTTAAATATGTAATAGATTAGGGTTTGAATTGATAGTTTAAATAAGTGATTTATATTTCCCCTTTATGTAAGTGTCTATATGCAAGATATGCACAAGTGTCATGTAAGAGTACAATATGCAAGATATGCATGTGTCATATAAGTAAGAGTGCAAGTGTACATTGAGAGAATTTGCACAAGTGTCATGTATGTAAGCATGAAAATATGTAATATGAGGATGTGCACAAGTTTCTTGCATTAGGAGTGCATATAGGAGAGTAAGAGTCATGTAGAAGTGTGCAAGTGTCATAGAGTCAAGTGTGCATGTAAGAAGATCATGAATGGTATTATATTTATATTAGCCAGTTTATATATTTGATTGCTCATATATTTAATTCTACTCTTATTATTAATATTAAGACCTAATATTTTTTAGCTTAATTATATTGGATCCTAAGATAGTTTGGATTAAAATCCAACACTACTTAAAGGTAAATGATTGGATATTTTGACTATTTTTTATAATCACTTTCAAAGTTGATACCCCTAGCCAAGAGGAATTATGTCTTATGAGTTGCTTTCCCCCATACATGGAGTGGCAAGTGAAGAGCAAAGACTTATACTTGGAGGGAGGGATGAACAATATAAGATCAAATTTTACTTTTCTTTCCAAAACAATATTATCCAATATTATCAATGGCAATATTAATAGCAGTAATCAAAGCAATGCACAAATCATCACACACAAGAGAGACACAAATTTAATGTGGTTCACCCAATGTAGGCTACTCCACAAAGAAAATATTTCTTCTAAATTTTCTCAACAAATATCTTGGGAATCAATTCCCTATTACAATGTTTATGGACCTATTTCCAAAGGAGAAACCAATACCCTATGCTTTTATTTTTGGATCTCTCTCCATAGAATAACTCTATCCCCTTGCTTTGGTTCGTGGATCTCTCTTCACAGGATAAATCTTTCCCCTTGCTATGGTTCGTGGAACTTGATCCAGGATAACTCTATCTCCTCAACTAGTTTATGGATCTCTCTCCACAAAATAACTTTATCTCCCCAAATGGTTCACATATCTCACTCCATAGGAGAACTCTTTCCCCTTGCTCTAGTTTGTGGATATCTATCCACAAGATAACTCTATCCCCTCTACTCTAGTTGGTGAACTTCTAGAAGACTTTTACCCCCATTGCTCTAGCTTATGGATCTCTCTCCATAGGAGATATTTATCCCCATTGTAATATCTAATAGGCTTCTATCCATTAGATACCTCTGTCCTCTTTGCTCTATCACCTCCAAAGCCTTCTCTCAACTCTATCTTAATTCTACACAAAAATCTATCCCAAGTCTAACACAAATATGCTCTAAATATACTCACAAATCTACACCAAAATCTATCTTAAATTTATACCAAAATCTATCTCAAATATACACCAAACTATATCCTAAGTCTAGCATAAATATGCTCTTGCTCTACTCACAATTTTACACCAAACTCTACCTCCAATCTACCCCAAGCCTTAACACAAAGCTTAAACAAATCAGCAATCAACCCTACTCTAAATTTTATTTCATGTTTTCACAAGACTTGCTCAAATATACCTTAAAGCCTTCTCAAAATACTTTCTCAAATCTACCTTCAAGCCTTATCACAAGACTTTCTCAAATCTACCTTCAAGCCTTCTCAAAATAATTGCTCAAATCTATCCTCAAGCCTTCTTAAATACTTGCTCAAATCTATCCTAAAGCCTTCTCAAAGATGTTCAAATCTGTCATCAAGCCTTCTCAAAGACTTGCTCAAATATGTCCTCAAGCCTCTCATTAAGCCTACTCAAATATTTCCAAATCTTGCATACAAAATACAACATAAATCTCTTTCAGAAAAACTTTCTTCATACATACAAATTTACTTAGAATTCGTTTAACCTTAGGAACATATAGAGAATGATATATTTTATCAAAAACTCAATATGTTTCACACTCATAAATCTTGTACTCAATTAACCAATCTCTATCTCTTGCAAAATTTATTTCAAATCAAATAAAACAATGTATAACTTGTTTTACAAAATTGATCACATATGTTCTCTTAAAGATCAATCATAGTAATGCATAATTTCCCTTCGTAAAATTAATATCAACCACTTTCACAATTGCAATCAATGTCTCTGAAATAAATGTGTAAAATATTTCACAAATATGCACTAACTTGTCTTCAACCCTAGCACAAGTAGTTGATAATATTATAGCACAAATGTCTTAATATATTTCAATAATAGAAGCACAAATTGTTCTTAAATTCTATTCCAAATTTTCCCAAAATATTCAAAAATGAAGCACAAACCTAACTCAAATATTTCCAAAAATGCTTATCAAACAATCCTTTTCACTCCACCTTATGTTTCAAAACATTCACTTCAAAAAACACTTTAAACAAGGGATGGTGTACCTATACCTCTTAATTTTCTCTTAAGGAGATATGTCTTCAAAACCTATATCACAAATAACATATTTTTCTAATGCCACTTCAAGGGTTAGATTGCAAGATACTTCCTAAAACATCGAGATGAATTTTCACCTCAAAAGATATTTCACCATACAAAAATTACAATAAAATATCAAACCACTATGACACCTTATTACTCCTATTCTTGCATGATAATACTCAACACAACAAACCAAAAATTACACATAAATTTCTTATACACCTTATACCTCCTACTTAAAATAAAATATTTTAATGCACCTTAATTTTTCAACAAGACCATAACATCATTGATTTCATTTACCATACAAAATACTTAGCCCAAAAACTCCTTTCTCATTCAACCTTAAATACTCCACAAAATCACTTTTCAGCAAAAATACATTTTCATAATATTTTTCTCCAAAAGAAATTTCAAGAAATAATTAAAAATTATTTCCCCTTATACCTCCCTAAGTCAACAAAACTCAAATAATCAAACACACCTCATGCGTCTAATCCCTCAACCTTAGGCAATTAAAATTTTAATCAATGCTTACCAAAATTGACATGGGGATATTCAAACACAACACCTACACCTCCACAAAAGGACTAAAAGGTATGACTCCCATTCTTCAAAAAACCAAAAGAAAAACCAAAACTATCACCCTTGGATTCGAACAACAACTGTCTACCCACACCAACCATTTGGTCAGATATAAGATCAAATAATACTATATTAAAATCATCGATACCTTCCATTAGATAAAAATTTATCTTTTCTTCTCAAAAAGACAAAATCGAGATGTATTTATGCCACACACACCAAAGGATCAAACATTATCCATATTAATATGGATTACCACCATGCTAAGGACATCGACGGTGCGTGGAAGTTAAAAAAAAAGCTTTTGAATATTGGTCCAAACCCACTTTGGGTTATATAAAAATTAGAATATAAATATTATAATTATTTTATAATGCATTCTTAGGCTTACATAACATAATATAATATTATCTTTTTGAGCCTAGAAATTTCTTCCTTTATTTTATACGCTTCAACATTTTAACCAAAAATGTGGAGCTTTGTCTCAAATCTCTTGGGCTTAAAATATAAATATTTTAACCCCCCTTTTATCAATTTTCTTGCATTGAAATGAACTTTACCTTGCATCTAAAACTTGAGATCAATGACAACATAACTACTAAAAATTCCCAATAATATCTCCCTTTGTCATTGATGGCAACCCTTTTCTAAATATTCATTTTTCCAACCCACTTGATTTCAAATTCCCCCATTGAATGCTCTCCCCCTTACTCAAATTTCTCCCCATTTGACATAAATGGCAAAGGGACTCCTTTGGGACTAAATATAAGACTCTTATACCAATCCCCTCCCCACCTCCTCTCCTTTAGGTGATTAATTTTGGGGTGGGAGTATCTCTACCCCCAGCATATAATGCTCTTTTTCTTTTTCAACCTTTTTTATCATCCCATCCTTTTAGTTCCCTATTCTTCACAATTTGAAACTATCCACCAATGTCTTATGCCCTAAATATTCACTTGTAACACTAATTGTATCTTAGATAAATTCAACCCTAAACCAACTTATTTCTATCATGACCATGTATATTATAAATACAAACCTAAATCCAATAAAGTATAAAAAAATATTTCTATTGATTTCCTTGTGTCATTTCCCTTGAACAATCCAAATAGGTTATCTAACTTCCCTTGACTTATTACCTCCATCCAGACTAAAAAAGCGCTGGTAAGCACCAAATACACAAATAACATCTCACACCTAGAAAACACTCAAAATCCCCACTTCAACACCACAATAATCTTAAAAAAGCCTTTTCACCTCTTGTACCAAATCTGTTAATTCCAACCAAGTCTTCACTCTAGTCTACCTTTAATCTTCAACCCAACTAAATAGAACTGTCTTATTTACACCCTTTATGAACCAAACTAAGTCCTCCCAACAATCCTCATTGCCCCTTTTAACTCCAGGTCTTCAGACATCTTCTATTATCTTCACACACTATACCTGTAATCAAGACAATACAACATTTGGTATTCATCTCCCACTATTAAACCCTTGATACCAATAACACACTAGGCATACACACCCAAAAAACAAACAAAACAAAAAACCCATCACACACCAAGAGACACAATGTCATCCAATGGGTACCCCAAAAACAAATTCTCAACAACTCAACATTCCAAACAATAGAATCCAAATAGCAACAGCTCTAATACCCTCCAAGAAACTCCCCTGCTCTAATACCTCCATAGGAACTCTTTTCCCCAACCATAAAAAACTCTAGCTCTCCCATATCCCCCATAGATAAAACTTTCCCATGTCAGTTCATAGATCTCCATCCACAGGAGAACTCTATCCCCTTTTCTCTAGATGGTGAACTTTAGAAGACTTCTACCCCCATGGCTATGGCTTGTGGATATCTCTCTACAACAAAGCTTTGTTCTCATTGCACTGGCTAATGGACCTATATCCACTAGAGACCTATTTCCTCTTTACTCTGTCACCTCCAAAGACTGATCTCAACTCTATATCAAATTTACACAAAACTCCATCTCAATTCTAGCACAAATATACTCTAACTCACAAATCTAAACCTTCAAAATATCTAAACTACCACCAAAATCTACACCAAACACCAAACTCTACCTCAAAACTACACCAAGCCTTAACACAAAGCTTGAAAAAATCAGCAATCAACCATGCTCTCAAATTTATTATAAGTCTTCACAACTTCCCACCAAAAGACTTGAAAATCTACCTTCAAACCTTCTCTAAGACTTGCTCAAATTGCCTTCACCTTCTCAAAACTTTCAATCTTCCTCAAGCCTTCTCAAAGACTTTCTCAAATCTATCCACAAGCCTTCTCAAAGACTTGCTCAAATATGCCCTCAAGCCTTCTAAAAGACTTGCTCAAACCTATCCTCAAGCCTCTCACATAACCTACTCAAATATTTCCAAATCTTGCATACAAAACACAACTTAAATCTCTTTCAAAAAAATTCTTCACACATACAAATTCTACTTAGAATTCATTTAACCTCAGGAACATATAGAGAATGATATGCTTTATCAAAAACTCAATATGTTTCACACTCACAAATCTTGTACTCAATCAACCAATATCTATCTCTTCCAATCTCTTTCAAATCAAATAAAATAATGTATAAATTGTTTCAAAAAACTAATCTATCTTTCTTGCATATTTTCTCTTAAAGATCAATCACACTAATGCACAATTTCTCTTCACAAAATTAATCTCAACCACTTTCACAATTGCAATCAATGTTTAAAATATTTCACAAAGATGCACTAACTTTTCTTCAACCCTAGCACAAGTAGTTGACAATATTCTAGCACAAATGTCTTAATCTCTTTCAATAATAGAAGCACAAATTATTCTCAAATTCTATCCCAAATGTTCCCAAAACATTCAACAATGAAGCACAAACCTAACTCAAATATTTTCAACAATGCTTATCAAACAATCCTTTTCACTCCACCTTATGTTTCAAAACATTCACTTCAACAAACACTATGATGTGCCCATACCTCAAAATTTGCTCTTATGGAGATATGTCTTCAAAACCTATCTCACAAATAACTAATTTTTCTAATGCCACTTCAAGGGTTAAATTGCAAGATACTTCCTCAAAACATCCACATGAAATTTAACCTCAAAATATATTTCACCATACAAAAATTACAATAAAATATCAAACCACTATAACACCTTATTACTCCTATTCTTGCATGATAATACTCAACACAACAAACCAAAAATTACACACATAAATTTCTTATACACCTTATACCTCCTACTTAAAATAAAATATTTTAATGCACCTTAATTTTTCAACAAGACCATAGCATCATTGATTTCATTTACCATACAAAATACTTAGCCCAAAAACTCCTTCCTCAATCAACCTTAAATACTCCATAAAATCACTTTTCAGCAAAAAAACATTTTCATAATATTTTCTCCAAAATAAATTGCAAGAAATAATTAAAAATTATTTCCCCTTATACCTCCCTAAGTCAACGGTGCTCAAATAATCAAACACACCTCATGTGCCTAATCCCTCAACCTTAGACAATTAAAATTTTAATCAATGCTTACCAAAACTACCGTGGGGAGATTCAAACACAACACCTACCACCTGCCAATGCGCTCACACCCTTTGGGTCACCGCTAGGCCAACCACCCAAACGAGGATTAAAAGGTATGACTTGCACCTTATTCCCACAAAAACTTCCTTGCCAAGAAAAATTGAACAAAACTATCACCACCCAAATTTGAACATAGAACCTATTATCTCTCCATCCCTTACACTAGCCCTCTAGATATAAGATTGAATGATCTTATATTAAAATCATCGATGCCTTCCCTTAGATAAAAAATTATCTTTTTCTTCTCACGAAGTGCACGCAGGAGAAATCACATTGATCGATTTTATCGTGCATCGAACACACACCATAGGGCATCAAACATTATCCATATTAATATGGATTACCACCATGCTAAGGACGTTGATGATGCTTGGAAGTTTTAAAAAAAAATTGAATATTGGCACCAAACCCACTTTGGGTTATATAAAAATTATAATATAAATATTATAATTATTTTATAATGCATCCTTAGGCTTTAACCTTTTAACTTTAATATTATAATATTATTTCCTTTTTGAGCCTAGACACTTTCTTCCTTTGGGATTTTTAGACTAGGGCCTTCAACATTTTAACCAAACATGTGGAGCTTTGTCCCAAACCTCTTGGGATTAAAATATAAATATTTTAACCCCATTTTTATCAATTTCCTTGCACTAAGATGAACTTTGCCTTGCATCTAACACTTGACATCAATGACAACATAATTAATCAAAATTTCCAACAATAAGATGTCTTGTGATAGCATATATACAATTTTAAATAGTGATAAGTGCCCATCCTCAAGTGAGGTACTTAAGGATTATTTCATGATGTGTTAGTTGATTGCCTCGAAGAGAACTTTCATATCGATTACCCAAGAGGGACTTTTGGTAGCTTTGTTATGATATAAAATATATACAAAGTATTTTGAAATGAAATGTATAATCGATCAACCTATTAAAAGGTCTAATACTAAGCTCTAGATATATTTAAGCACCATCATGTGATGAGTGAGTTTTTGATGTCTTCCAATTAAGCATATTTTTTTTTGTGAATCATCAAGATGGCAAATAATGTAACCCAAGATAGAGCATAAGAAAAGTGAATGTGATGGGGCTATCATCCACATAGGCTATCAAAATAGTATGTAGATCTTGATGAAGTGATGAGATTTATCACCAACCCTATGGACTTTGTAATGATCTATACATGATCTTGAAAAATAGAGGATAAGGATGATTTATATTGAAAGTACATATTTGGATTAGCAAAGATAGATCAACTTGGATTGGGTAGGAATGGAGATGAATTGGTTTAGATTGAAAATTGATGATGGATAGATGGACTACATGAATTATAGATATAGGGGACTAGGAATCCTTAATTTAAATTGTAAATATGGAGAACTAGGAGATCCACTAGCATTAGGTACCCAATGCAAATGTAGTGCATATGATTCTTTTTGCTAGCTAGGATCATCATAGCCTCATCATAAACCTCCTAAATCTATGGTATGAAACAAGTAGACCCAAGCAACCATGTAATCAAGCATGTGTGTTCAAACATATATGAGACTCAAGCAACCATGAATTTAGGCAAGCATGGAATTAGGAACATGAGAAACCAATTGATGCAAATGCATCTCTTTATCCTCAAAAAGAGTTCTCATATTAGTGGAACATGTGAGAGATAAAGGTTTCTCAGTTGTTCTATCCCAACCCAATCTATTTATAGGAATGGTATCTACCATAGGACCCTAAAAATAAAGGAATTTCCTTCACTACCATGGTTAGGCAGATATGACACCAAAAGTGTTGGAAAATATTACATTATTTGTACATGCTAATGTACCCCCATGGTACCTTCATGGTACATTTATAAATAAAATATTAGGGTTGAGTATATAGTTTAGAGTGTGATTTATATTTCCCCTTTATGTAAGTGTGAATGTGCAGGAAATTCACAAGTGTCTTTTATGTAAGAGTGCAAATATGTAATGTGATGATGTGCACAAGTATCCTAGATTAGGAGTCCAAGAGTCTTCCAAGTGTTGTAGAATCAAGTGTTCATCATGTATACAAGTGGCAAGATGAGAAGCCAAGAGTCTTAGGAAAGCAATAGTCAAGTACTTGAAGAGTCACATCACTATTGCTATATTATGGAGACAATGCTCCATAATCAAGTATGGAAAAATGAAGTAAGTCAAGAATCAAGCATCGATATTCATAGTTGTAATAGAAAGAGGAGCAATAAAGCTTATATACATTTTTGAGAAATTAATATTGTGAGTTGTTCTACATGCATAGTACAAGAATGATTCAGGCTATTTACATTCATATTTCAATATATAAATCAATGTTATTTGATTTATTATAAGCCTTGATATACATATTAATTTGCTCATATTATTCTACTCATTATATTATTATTTGACCTTTATTGTGGCTATTTCATATTTGGGGAGTTGTGTGATATTTTTAGATAACTTGTGATATTTTGTGGTAGTATAAAGGCTTAAAAATCCAACAAAAAGCAACATACTATTATTAGGGATAGAATTTTATCCCACAACATCCTTATCATATCATAATGATCAACCTAGATGTTCAAGGTTAAGAGTCTTAATGCTTCCTAGATTTACTTAGAAGTCAGTAAGGATGGATTAAAAAATGATATATTTTAATATTGCTTTATGCAGAAGGTCAAACAAGAAGACATGGTGATTTACCATTTGTTAGGAATCAAAACTGCTATTGAAGGTAAGTTGACCTTTATCTATAAAATTATGGATAAGTTTTTGAAGTGTTTTATATCTATTAGTTGAATGGTTGCAAACATGGTGGAAAGCACAATAATCATTAGGGTGAAATGAAGGATATGTCTCCTTTTTTAGGATCTACAAGTGTTATGGGTGGAAGTTCAATCATATTGTGTTGAAGAAGTTGCTTTAAGATGATGACAAGAGGTTGATCTAGTTTAATTAAGTTTCACTTAGGTTTTGTTTTTGTTTTTTGAGACAAGTTTTTGGAGGGTTGTCATAGTATTTACATGTTTGCCTTTACATTGTTCCTTTTAATTGGTGGAGGATTTATCCTCCTCTATTTTGGTCTTTAGTTGCCTCCTTATGAAGAGGGTGGCTTCTACCTACTTAGCCACATCAACTACCTCTTCAAAGGAAGAAATAATACTGGTTTCTAAAGGATAGGACAACTACTCATGTAGGTTATGTATAAATATAGGAAATAATTCCTTTGGTGGAGGAGTATATTATAGTCTTCCAATAAGGATTCACCATTTTGCCTAGAAATTGGCAATATTTTTATTCTTTGCTTGTTTTAGTTGATAAAGGTCATCTATGGTAATATTTTCTTTAATATATATTGAAAATTATTTGACAAAGGCTTCCATAAGTTCTCTAAATATTTTAATCAAATGGCGAGGTATTTAGAAATATTTTTCTAAGTCTAAACCACTAAGCCTTTTAGGAAATAATCTAAGGAGTAGCATTTCATCATGGGTGATTCCATTACAAGCAATTTGAAAGAGCCTAAGTTGATTAACTAGGTCTTGCTTACCATCTTACATTTGAAAATTTTGGGGTTTCAAAATAGGCCAAAAAGGGCAACTGGTTACCATAGGGTCCAATGGTTGGTTATAGAATTTATCATAGGAGTACTTTTGTCCTATCAAGGCTCCTTGGAGAGAGGTTGTTTGTCATTATAACTCCAAATTGGAGTCCCATATTTCAAGGTGTTATAATTTACCATTTATGCTTTATAATTCAAGAGACTAGGGATTTGAAGATATATATCATAAGATTAATGATTGTTGATGATTAACATATGGGTAAGTTTGAGATACTTGGGGAAAATATACCATCGATGTCATATGACTTGATACTAAAGGTGTTGATATATAGCTAATCCCTAACTCACTTGATAAGAAGGGATTAAAACAAAAGAGGTTTAAGGTGAGAGGAACGTGGTGTTGAAAATAAATGGGTACACTAGAAGGAGTAGAAGTAGGCATGTTAGGGAGTACAACATCCATGCGAGATTATGGTTATCATACTCAGAATATGGGTTAAATCCCAAGGTACCTAATTGATTAGTATTTTTATTCAATTGGGTGATATTTATATTCATTTGATTACTTAATTGATTATTATTTTCATGTGATGGTAGGGGATTCAAATTGGGTGATTGAGTTTGATTCAAATATGGTTGTTACTTACTTTAATTGTTAATGTCTTCCCTAAGGACATCTAAGAAAGATATTTTTATTTCATCTTACATAATATCTTAGGTGATATATAAAATTGAATGTTGTTTTCTCTATAACATGTTCTTCCTCCTCATAATTACAGTTTGACCATGGATTTTCTTCTTCTTAAGCATGTGCAAAAGGAGGATAAGGAGTTGAAGGTAATCCTCTATTATGGGTGTTATATCAATGTTTAGCCATAGGTCAAAATATTGAGAGGAAAGGGGTTTGATTAATTAATTAAATCCTGATTAATATAGGTAGTAATTGCTACAAATATAAAAAATTGGTCGATATACCTTAAGAGGAACACCTGATATACCTAAATATATTTGATATACCTACCCTCCTGATATACCCATTGGTATGTGGAAGAGGCTTGGTTCTCCCAATATAAGCAGCTATACATGGGGGTAAACCTTGAGGTACATGAATGAGGTCCAATACGAGGATTAAACACACCTAGATACATGATTTAGTATTGATACTTTCAAATGGATAAAGGTAATAAATTCTTAATCTTGATTAATGTGATCTAAACTAAATAAACAAATTTAAATGGTCTTGCTTAATTTTAAATTAATTTTATCTTTCATTAGGGGAAATGTGTGTTTCACATCACGTTCACCAAATGTAGACAATGGGTTGTATGGGTTGAGACCTTGAGTCCCTTTCCAAAGGGGACCTAAAACATTTCACACGGGTTGGTCTACCTCACATGTATATTTATATGTATATGTTCAAGCAAATATTTTATGTGTCTCTTTATAAAATCATCTAAGGCTATGTTTTATAAACTAAACAAGACCACTATGAACTAAAATAAAAGATAAATGATCCAAGAATACAAGTATGCAAGCAAAAAAAATCCTAGACTATGTGCTTTTTTAGATTTCAATGATTAAGAGAAAGTAAATGGGTCCTTTATTTAAATAGAAAACAAGAATTGGTGCAGCAAACAAGTCTAGCCTAAGTGCAGCTAAATGTTATTTTGATTCCTTGCCTAAAGAGGTTTTGAAAGAATGATTTTAAGCCAAATCATAATGTTCCTTAATAATGAAATTTAGGTGGATTTTATAATAAAAATAGTCATATAGAGAAAAAATGATAGAAATGTAAACTACATAAGGCAAACAAAAAGGTCCCAGAATTGGAAAACTTGCTTTCAAATGGTTGTGCAAAAGCACTGAAACTCTTTAGAAGCATTACCCTAGTATTTTTGTTGAAACCTAGATATTTTTCTAGAGCTTGTAAAATTTTGAAAAATGGAAACTATAGTTAGGTTTAAGATATTTGTCTAATTGTAGGGAAGTGGTAAACTATCTAGTTAGATTGATTAGACACCATTCTTCTAAGACAAATTTGGAAAATACCTAGAAATTGGAAGGAAAATGAATACATGCAAAAGCGCTAAAATTGCTTAAAAGTGTTGCCTTGGCACTTTTGCAAACCTTGAGAATTTTTTATTGTGCAAAATAGATAGGAAAAAGTGTTAAGTTTCTAGAAAGGTCAGCACTTTTGTTCCTATAATTGATAAATAAATATTCTAAAAGCCCAAGTTGATGCCAATTTGGTCCTATAAATTGAGAAGGTATATAAGAGGATTATTAAAGCCTAATTTAAGGTGTATAAATACCAAATACTTACAAAATTATGCCAATTAGTATCTAAGATTTACAAATCATGCCTAGGAAGTCAAAAAATCTACAAAATGCTATGAACAAAAGGCAATATCGATAAAATCTTGTAAATAAAGCCTAAGAGATCATAAAACAAGGTTAGGTAGTACATATTGAATATAAATGAGTGAGTAATAGCTATGAAAGTAATATTAAATGAGATATAGCAAGTATGAATATGGTTCCAAGTAGTATATGACAAAGTAGAAGATAAATATCTTGATACTCATGCAACTAAGACCTCAAACAAAGGGTTAGATACTACAAGCTAAACCTAAAGAGATCAAGAAATAATGGTTAGAGACTACAAATCAGCTGTGACTATGCAATAAGAGTTACAAAACAAGAATAGATGCTACAAATTAGTAATAAAGAGCTATAAAATCACTAGACAAAGGAGATTTGAATGATTAGAAATGCTAGTGTGATTGTAATATAATGAAAATAAGCATGTAGTGGTTGTAAATATCTATAATACAAGATAAAGTAAGCATAAACCAAGATTGATAACTACAAAAGAGATTAGAGATACATAAAATGAAATTCTATAAGCAATAAAATACCATAAACAAGTGTTAGTAGTTGTAGATTACAACAAAGAAGTAATTAGAAAAGCAATAAAAAAATACATGAAATAGAAAGCAAAATGAAGAGAAGAGTAAACTAGGAACACAAGATTACAACCAAATCCCAATAGAGTTTCCTCCTCTTAGCCAAGAATCCTCCTTGATAGTAGTAATAAGAGGATTTAGCCTTTCCATATTTCCTTATGTGTTGCTTCACTTGACCCCAATTGCTATTGAAGATATTCATAATGCAAGATGATGAGAAAGAGAGAGATATTTGGAGAGAATTTGGTAGATTTTGGACAAATTGAGATGCTTGTTGAATGATCATGCCATGGGACCTATTTAAATATTTTAGGAGAGGGATCCCTTGAAGGGAAGGAAAAGTCAAATATGTCATTGGGTAAAGAGGAATTTATATCTCATAGGCCTGAGGTGAGGGTGATCAAGCTTAGGAGTGGAGGAAGGAATCAACATGCTTGAGGCTCATGCTTGTAGAGATTCTACTTGTGCCAACAAAAGCATTAGGGTAGCAAAAACATTGTAGTTTTATATTCAAAATTAAAAAATATTCAATGGAACAAAAACACCACCTTTTAGCAAAAGCCCTACCCTAATGCTTTTGCTCATATCTGGTACTATTGCTTTTGTCCTAGCTAGGTGTTATTTTCTTGCAATTTAAGGCATTGATAATTGTATCAGTATAGGCATATTTATACTCATTGGAAATATATTTTCAAGCTTGTTTTTATGGAATTATTTAATGAAGTTTTATGGAGATTTTCTATGAGAAATGATGTCCCAAATATGACATTACTTTTTAGGGCATTTACTATTCCAATTTTGGGTATGAAGAAGGTTGGTTTAATTTGATTGATTAAAGGCTTTTGAAGTAGGTTTAATTGATGAATTTTAGTGGACTTTAGGGTTGGTGAAGTGTGTCAAAATTGGGTGACTAAAAGGTATTATAAGAAAAAGGGATATGATAAGAGAGTGTTTTAACTTAAAAAGAAAACCTTTCATATATGATCTTTCACTATGGATGCACATGACACTCCCATAAAAACATATAATGATGATAAAACTTATGATGAATTGCATGGTCGACTCACAACATGATCTTAATGCACCATCATCATGATCCAAAGGATCATGACTATTTATTTATCACTTGCACCCATCTCACTTAGGATTCTTCTATTGATTATATACTCTATGTTGGCTCACAAACTATTCTAATAGCAAGATACATAGTCACAAGTTGAAGCTACTATTGAAGCCATTTCCTCATCCATATTCACTTAGATTGAAGGATAATGATCCATCCACTCACATCACACATATTTGCATTGTGTCATTTTTTTATCCCAAATTTATAGGTAATATTACTTGTAATTTGACAAATATCAATGTATGGTCTCTTGCTAGGCAAACCCTATCAATACAATAGGAATGCTCACTATGATGTATATCAAAATGCATACATATTATACAAAAATAGAAAAAAATACTTGATTTGTAGTACAAATCCCACTTTTCATAACATACATTTGAAGCTCACATATCGAGAAGCATATAAAGTTGTGAATAATTTAGCTTCCCTAGCATCCATTTTCATATAACCATAATTATTGTTATTACCATTAAATTCCATATTTTCCACACCACATGGATATTTGAATGATCTTTTGTAGTCTAACTCTTTTGTGTTTGAGACACATGGAACACTCCCTCCAAATCATGAAATCAATCATAGAATTCATCTTATTCCAAGTGTTCCTCTTCCAAATTCTATATTGTATCACAATTTGGTACCTTAGTTGGAGAAATCAAATTGCAAATCACATATTTTTTGGATGAAGGCTTTCATAAAGCCAAGTACTTATCCTTTAGCCTCATAGATCTTGTTGGTCTTGAAGAAAGATGATGCATGTCCTTTGTATTTTTTTTTGCATTGAGCAAAGTCTCCAACAAGAACATATATCCACTTCCCTATATTGATGAGATGCTTAAGAAACTTAGAGGTATGTGATTTTTCAAGGTTGATCTCAAGAGTGGATATCATTAGGTAAAATTTCATGCTAAAGACTCATGGGGGATATTTTTTATAACTAAAATGGATCTTTCTGAGTAGCTTACATAATGCCTTTTGGGATTAAAAAATGCACCTACTACATTCATGAGATTGATGAATTATGTCTTCAAATAATGTCTCGATCAGTATTTGATAGTATATTTAGAGGATATTCTTGCTTTTTCTAAATATTGGAAGCAACATTTTAAGCACTTAGATCGAGTTCATACTTTAGAGGAATGAACTATATTCCAACCATCCCAAGTATTTTTTTGCTTAGACATTCATCTCCTATCTTGGCTTCATTATTGATACTATGGAGTTCAAGTGGATCCATCCAAAGTGGATATTCTTATCAAGTAGCTAACTCCTAGTGTCATTGATTTATAGTTTTATTGGCTTTGTAAGCTCCTATTATGATTTCATATTTAATTCACTCCAATATAGATTCCCCTTTACATTAGTTTTGTAAGTTGGTTAAATGGGATTGAAATAGGCCTCACATGTATTATATCATCACCACATAGTGGTATAACAACAACTTGAGCATTGTGCATGTATCACTTGGTAGGAATCTAACTTTATCTCCTCCTTGAAAGTTAAGAAATTTAACTGGTTGAGTTAATTCCACTTTATTTTCCCATTATGTTAGTTGAAAAAGTTCAATGTTTCTTTCTGGTGGATTGTAACTCATTCTCAAGCTTTCAACACCTTGAAATAAGAACTTTGTTCAACACCTATCCTTGTATTGCTTAATCTCTCTTAGTCTTTAGAGACTAAGATAAATGCTTTACTATGTGTACTCAATCTAATTCTTAAATAGAATGGTCATTTAATGGCATATCATTCTAAGAATCCCTTTATAGAAAAATAGAATTACCACTCTACTTATGATAAAGAAGTATATGCATTGGTGCAAGTAATTAAACACTGGAGACACTACTTTGCTTTCCAAAGAAACAATTATCCACGTTGATCATTTGACTCTATATTTTCTTCAATACTAAAATAAAAGTGAAGAATATTGACATGTGAAGTGGGCCTCTTATTTACACTAATTTCACGTAGTAAAAGGAAAAAACCAACACTGTTATGATTGAGTTATCCTTCATCTACTCTTGCATTGAAAATTATTGAGATTTCACACTTGGGATTTCAAACATGGGCTAGTCAATATCCTAATGAACTTGATTTTGGCTTAGATATATCAAATTCTTCAACATCCATGGATCTTATTTAAACTTTACACCTTTTCAATATTTTTATATTAAGGAAAGGATGTTACACAAGTTTGATAAGTTGTGTGTACCTCATGATCATTGTGTACCTCTTCTCATGGAGGTACATTCTACTATCTATAGTAGTCATTTTGGCAAGAAAAATATATTTCATCATTTATAATGTTTCTTTTATTAGTCACAAATGTAACATGTTGCTCTTCACTTCTTGAGGCAATATGCAGTCTATTGCTACTCCAAACCAACTACTAAAAAACTAGGTTTGATTTTTCTATTACCTATTTTCAAATATCCTTGGAAAAGTATTTCCATGGACTTGGTTAGTGCTTTTCCATTGAAATTCAATGCCAATATTGTGTCTTTGTGGTTGTTGATCGCTTCATCAAAATGACAAAGTCTATCTTGTGCTACAAAACAAGTTTTGTGAGTGACTTACCCCAATTATTCTTTGATCTAGTTTGGTGATCCTCTACTCTTCCCACTAGCATTGTGTCAAATCATAATTTACAAGTTTGTTGATCACTTTTGGAATTCCTTGTGGAATTTTTTGGGAGTCCCAATTTTTCCATTGCCTTTCCTCCATTGTTTGATGGTTAGCCAAAGGTTATCAATTGCACTTTTATGTAGTCTTAGATTATACACCATAACACTACTCTTACCAAGTGGGACCTAAGCCTAGCCCATATTGAGCATACCTACAACTGAGTAGTCTATTATTCTATTATTTATTTATCCTTTGAGGTCTATCTTGGTTTTTAGATTTTGGCTCCATATGAGTTACCCTTAATATTGCCTTCTTCTCATGCATCCCATCTTCAAAAATATCAAGGCAAGACACACACATTCATCCAAAATTTAAAGACTCTTTAACCTAAGGTGATTTCCATCCTTTAAAAGACTCAATATTATCAAAAGTAACTTATAGACCATTGTTGCCTTTCTCATTATTTTAGGTTCGTGATAAGGTTTGACTTTACTTGGACTTGCAGTGCTTCAAAGATAAGTCCTACAACATGGTTAAGCCTCTTCAATATGGACCATATGTGATCCTTCAATAGGTTTCCAAGAATACCTTTTGACTTAATCTTCCACCACACTTCTCCATTCATTATATTGTCAATAGTTATCTTCTCAAACCTTATCATGAGTCAATATTATAGTCCAAATAACCACACAATCATTCTATCAATATTATTCTTGATATTCAACTTCAACTATCTATTGATTATGCCTTTGATATGAACACCTGCTAGACTTGTCAGAGAATAATAACTTCTTACCTTATTTCCAAATAGGATCAACTACCACATTAGTGTTATATTTTGATGCTATATATTTAAGGAAATGCAACCACAAGGCATAAAATGAGCATGCAATATTAAATATATGATAATGGCAATATACTAAGCATGTAAATATCATGATAAAATTATGTAATAACTCATAAAACTACCATTAATGAAATCTCACGAAAATGGGATCTTCATACAAAATGTGGAGATCTCAAGTGCTCCATTCTTCATACATTCTCTACATTGTATCTAACTTGAGCACTACTCTACTCTAATGTGCTCTTGCCTCTCTCTCTCTCTCTCTCTCTTCATATTTACTAAAAAATCCAATATATAATGATATATAACTCTTGGCCTTCCAACTTCCTATGACTCACTACATTCCTATTCTATAGACTCATGTACACATGGACTAGATGCACATTTACATCATTACACATTCTAATAATACTTGTGTATTTATTACATTGCATAAAGTAAATACTCAAACCCTATTCTAAGACACTCTTCTAATCTAGAGATGTATCCAAGATGGCACATTAGCATGTACCAAATAATGTAATATATTCCAACACCCCCTGTATTACATTATTTGGTTATTGAAGACTTTAGTCTTCAATATGGATATTCATATTTTAGATGTTCTTCAACTTGATCTGGTTCCTATTCTTACACTAGTTATATCTTCATTTTATTCTTGGAGATCATGTTGTCTTTTCTTATATTTTTTATTCCATAGTTTCTTTGTATTTCAAAGTGGTTGATGAGATATTCATTTTTTAATTTATTCAAGTATTTTTTATGAACAAGAGATCTCACTATCTTGCAAGTCCTAAGTGGATCATAATTGATCCATTTTCTTTCCTTTTGTTGGTTGGATGATCTTTCTTCTTGTTCTTCAAAAACTTCAAACTTGAACTTGTTATTAGTAGATGCTTCAAAAATTAGAAATTGAAAAAAATAATCTAATATGAATATCAATATCTCTTCAAATATTCTATAGTACTTATCTTTATAGTAACAAAAAAAGATGAGTAAGATTTTCCTCCACAATATTTTGGATGGAAAGTCCAATAGTTTGCTTTCTTATTACCAGTCTTGTCACAATAAGTACATCGTGAAGATATTCCTACTCCTTTGTTACTTGTATTTGGAATGTCAAGTTCATCCATTTCCTTAATAAAATGGTAAAACCATTTGTGTACAACTAAAGCTACTTTACCTTTACTTATTTCATAGATTTGTAGGATGTCTTTCTGATCAATATTCTTTTCTACCTTTTGAGTATGGTTTTTGATTTTATTCTCAATATCTCCATTAATATAGTTGTCATCAATTCCTTTCATCTTCCTAGTTTAGAGTATGTGATCAAGTTTGATAATATCTTTTCAATTCTTGAGTTTTGTAGAATACCTTGTATCTCCCAAATATTTTGACTATAATATGGTCTTGATAAAATGCTTAGCTTTCTAGATTACCTTTGAGTTGAAACCCTTTTTACTCCATAATGTTCAACTTTTATTCTTCACCTTATTTCTCCCTATTTGTGAATAGAAAGCTAAAGATATTTTTATGCAATTTCAATTTTGATGAGGTCCTCTATTTTCAAGACCTTTAAGTTGGATTCCTTATGTCTCGTTAATTTGAGCAAGAGACTAATTCCAATGTAGTTTTCCAACTTTCTAGCAACTCTATGTTATGCTTCTTTCAATTTTCAATAATACAGTTTCTAAATTTTAATAATTTAAATTGGCGTTGAATTCTTTATAACTCCCTAGTTTGAAATTTAGAAAACAAAATTATTTTCAAATTTAATATTTCAAGTTTTGTGTAGTAATCCTTATACCTCCAAGTTAATCCATTTGCAAATTGTTTATGTAATTTAAATGAGGTAATTCCAAAACCTTTAAAAAATCTTATTTCTTCAAAAAACTTCTAAGGCATTCAATAATACTTCTAAGGTTGTAAATCTATACTTTATTTCTCCTTTTATTAAAAAAACTTGAGTATAATGAATTAAATAACTTGACTTCAATACTATACCTTGTATCTCCTTAATCTTTTGCAAAGGTTTTTTATTAGACTAAATATTTCTTATCTCCTTTAATATGGTGCTCCAAATCTTTATCTTACTTTATACTACAATATGTGCTTAGAATATGATCTTCTTCTATTGTAATGCATTCAATGCACTCTGACACTCAAACTCCAAGGCTTTGACTCTTTGAATTGCATATTTCTCTTCCCTTCATCATAGCGCATATACACTATTATTTCACACTTTACTCTCTCCACTTCACTGTGTTTTTTTGGTCGTTATGTTCTATGTCTTTATTACATATAGAAGACATTACTCTACATGATGATTGGTACTTCTCTTCCATCGTGACACTTGGTATTCAAGTTGATACTTCTTCTAGGGTGCCTGAATACTCCTTGGTTATTGATGCTTTGTATCCTAGGTGACAAGTGTATTTTACATCTATTGCACTTATCAATGAACATTACAACTTCCTACCTCCTTGGTAACGCTCGAGTTATCATTGCGCTTGAATTTTTTGTTCCCTCTACAATGATGGTTTTGCTTCCTTGGTGCTCATACAATGATTTAACTCTCTTCACAGTGGTTGGTGCTTTGTGTTTAAAGTTCCAAATGGAAAATAGCACCCTTATCTCTTCACCTTATGTACCATATAATTTCTTGATTCTTCAATAATTTTCCTTCCAATGTAACGCTTATTAATGAGCAATCTTCAACCAATTCTATCGCTATTTCTTTTGTTCAAGGGCACTTCAAAATCTACCCAAATATTTTCCTTTGTAAATCAACCTTAAAGCCTTTAATTATAATCTTCAAATTTCTCAAATTGATGGCATATTCTACCTTATTTCTCCTCCTATAACTCTTATCAAATTCTAACTTCAAACTTGGCCTATTTATCAAGAATATGAATATCTTGAGATCTTCATTAATCCTTTCTAAAATTTGGTAAACTTCTTTCCAAATCCTTCTTCCTTTTTAGGATTATTATCGAATGGTGATAATTGTCCCAAATTCTTCTTTTCAGGAGCTACTCTTTGCAATACTCTCCATTTTTCTTTCTTAAAATATTCTCCAATAGCCAATTATTCAATTTATTCAATAGGGCTTCTCTAGTGAGAAGGGGTTTGGATTGAAGATCAAAGTGAGTCATCTCAAATTGATTAGACGTTTTTCGTAGGACTGCCCAAACTTCCGAACTCTTTTTGGCCATATCTCACTCATCCGGACTCGGATTGAGCTAAAATTTTGAGGGTAGATGCCTGAAAAACCCTAGAACGTCTCCACCAATTTTCATATCATTTGGAGCAACACAGATCCTAGCGCATCCCTATGTGTGAACGATATATTTGGCAAGCTGGCTATGCGAGGGTTTCATCTGGGTTGAGTGCAAGCAGCTCCAGAGGTTGGTTTTTAGGGCCTTCGGGCCCTAGCGGCCAATATTTTTGTGGTTTATGCTCAATATTTTAGCAAGAAATGTTGCAGGGGATACAAGATGGGTTAGAAATTTGTCTTTCAATAGATCATACTGTGAACTTGAGTGACAACGGCTTCCAATTTGCTGCACAAAAGAAAAGTGAAAACCATACCTTTCCACGACGTCTAGGGCAAGGATTAAAGAGATCACGAAACAAGTTTCAAGTAGTTGATCAAAAAATGGCTCATATCTCAAGTGAATCTGGTGCTAAGGTGCACCCACAAAATAATTCTACTGTGAAAACCCCTGTCAAGGGTAAGAATTTCGAAGACTCAGTCCCAAAAATGAATTTTAGGGATGCCCTTCATGGTGGACAGCCTCAGCCCAATGCTAATATCAATATTAGGGCTTCCCATAAACCTCTAAGAATGCCTAAGATTGATCCCAGGAAAATGGAGTCAGGATGTCTTAAAGCAGCTGATGGAACTCCTATTGTTAAGCTTGATATGGGTAACATTCAGACTGGCATTGAAGATTTGGAAAAAAGAGGACTAATTTGTCGGTTCGTGGGTTTTCGTCCGAGTCTATCTACTTTCAAAGTCTGGGCTGCAAAAAGCTGGAAAACTAAAGGTGAGTTACAAATCTCTATTTATCCAAATGGTTATTTTCTTGTTTTATTTGCTAATAATGAAGATAGAGAGAAAAATTTTCAAGGGGGTCCTTGGTTTTTTGGAAGGGCAGGGCTTTTCATGAAGCCCTGGCATACTAAATTTAAAGCCGAAGAAGAGATGCCTTCTATAGCTCCCGTGTGGGTTAGACTCTTTGGCCTCCCTATTGAATTTTGGAATCCTACTATTTTTTCTTCAATTGGAAACTCTTTAGGAACTTTTATGATGTCTGCTGATTGTACTCAAAATTTTGAACATATTATTTATGCTCGGATTTGTGTTTTAATGGATTTTGACAAACCCCTACCTAAAAAGATCACATTACAATTTGGGGAAGACACTTGGGAGCAAGTAGTGGACTATGAGAACATTCCTTTTCATTGTAGAATTTGCCATGAATATGGTCATTTGGCCAGTGCTTGCCCAAATAAAATTCCTGATCAAAAGAAAGAAGATATAAACTCAACAGGTTTCCAAATACCTAAGAAGAAGAACACTAAAAAAAACCAGTTATGAAGGATCAATCAAAGTCATCTCGCTAATATGTTTGAAATCCTTTCCACAAATGATGTCCCAAGTGAGGAAGAGGAAATAATGGAAACTGAAATCTTAGAAACACAATTTAAATATGAAGGGAAGAACTCAGAGACAAACCAACAAATCAAAGGTTTTCAACAAAAAAAAAGGAGAAAATTTACACAAGAAAAACAATATTTCAAATGTCAAAACTTCAAATAATGCAGGTCCCAATATAGACTCCGTTGAACCATCTAGTAAAATTTTGGTTGTGTACGAGCATTCTTCAAGGTTAGAAGCCATCTCAGATTCAATTGGAATAAGTCAAGAAATAGGGAAAAAAAATTGAAGATGGATTCTAATCAAAAAGTAGGTCGCAAGACCAATCAATATCATATGGTAAAAGAAGGTGAAAAGCTTGTAGAGGAAGGTAAGATTAATGCCCTTCCCAACTTTTTTAGCCCCGGTATTAATGAAGATCATCACTTGGAATATTAGAGGACTCAAAGGGAGTCTTTCAAAACAAAATGAAATTAGAAGAATGATTCAGATAAATCATCCACATCTTGTTTTCCTTCAAGAAACAAAGATGTCAATGGAGGATATGGACTTAATTGCCAATAAAATTTGGCCAGCTAGAAAAGTGGTTTCCCTCAGTTCCCAAGGGACTTCGGGTGGCATTGCTTGTCTTTGGGACCCAAAAGAGGTAGTTATTCACCATATGGTTGGCAGTTGGGGTTTGTTGGCTATAGCTATTCAAAGTAGACATTCCAACTAGATTATGCTCTGCATTACTGTTTATGCTCCGACTTCTTTGGAGGAAAAAAGAAGACAGTGGAAGGATATTACTCATATTATCTCTCATTTTCCTAAAGCTTGGATCTTGATCGGAGGAGATTTCAATACCATCCTCTCTCTGGATGAGAAAAGGGGGGGAAATAGAAATTTGGACAAAAGCACTGACCTCATGAGCGAATATATTGCAAACCTCCATCTTGTGGATATCCAACCAGATAATGGCCTTATGACTTGGTCTAACAGAAGGCAAGGCTTAGCTTGTATAATGGAGAGATTGGATAGGTTTTTGCTCTCTGAAAATTTCTTAATCCATGGTCACATTCCTAAAGTGAAGACTCTTAATAATGCTGGTTCGGATCATTGGCCAGTCATGGTGGAAATGTGGAAAACCAATGTGAGTTTCTCTCCTTTTCGTTTTCAATTAATGTGGCTTAGAGACATTTCCTTCAGACCTCATGTGCAACAATGGTGGAAGGAAGGTAAACCTAGGCATGGGACTAAGATGTTCTATTTTGCCAAAATACCGCAATACATTAAATCCAAAATCAAGACTTGGAACTGGAAAGAGTTTGGGGATGTTCATAAAAAAAACATGAAGTTATTGCTCATCTT
Source organism: Wollemia nobilis (assembly GCA_028583015.1). Classification (NCBI taxonomy): domain Eukaryota; kingdom Viridiplantae; phylum Streptophyta; class Pinopsida; order Araucariales; family Araucariaceae; genus Wollemia; species Wollemia nobilis. The sequence goes on from JAQPPZ010009062.1 coordinate 173,798, forward strand.
GAAAATTTGAATAAGAAAATCCATTTAGATGGCCTCACAGAGAAGAGAAGTGCAGATGAAATTAAACTCACAACTCAGTTAGAGGAATGGGAAAAAAGAGAAGAAATCTTATGGAAGCAAAAATCTAGAATTCAATGGCTCAAAGAAGGAGATCGAAACACAAATTTCTTCCACAAATATCTTCTAGCTCGAAGATCTCACAACTTTATTTCTTCCTTAAAATCAGATTCTGGAGATGTTGTTTATACTTGGGATGGCATGAACTCTATTGTTGTTGATTACTTTTCCAATATTTTTGTTGCTACTCCTCTTGACTCAGCCTTCTCAACATAATGTTCTTCAAGCAATCCCTTCTCTTATCACTTCTGAGGAGAACTCTATTTTGACTGCTCCTGTTACTATCAATGAGCTTCAACAAGTAGTTTTTAAAATGCAAAAAGGGAAAACCCCAGGTCCCGATGGTTTTCCTATTGAGTTCTACCAAGAGTTCTGGGATATCCTTCATGTTGATTTATTAGAGGTGGTGGAAGAAGCCAGAAAGCCAAAGAAATTTTGAAGGTTATCAATAAAACTTATATTACTCTTGTTCCAAAAGCTCAAGAGGTTGATCATATCTCAGCTTTTAGACCTATTGCTTTATGTAATGTTCTTCTCAAAATCATTACTAAAATCATGGCAGAAAGGTTGAAGCCTCTTTTGCATAAGATTATTTCCCTAGAGCAAGGGGGTTATGTGGAAGGACGTCAAATAGTAGATGAGATAGTTCTTGCTCAGGAAGCCATCCATTCCATGGATATGCAAAATTCTCCTTCCATGTTCATTCGGTTAGACTTATCCAAAGCTTATGACAGAGTGGATTGGCACTTCCTTATCAAAGTTTTGAGGCAATTTGGTTTCTCTAAGGATTGGATGGATTGGATTATGGGATGTATCTCTTCAGTTTCCTACTTAGTTCTTATCAATGGCAGGCCTTCTCAGTCTTTCCCAGCTTCCAGAGGTATTAGGCAAGGTGACCCGCTATCCCCTTATTTATTCATCATTCTTGTTGAATGCTTGGGTAGGACTATAACCAAAAAGAGGGAAAACAAAACCCTTGAGGGAGTTACCATTGCTCATGGAGCTAGACCTATCTCTCATCTTCAATTTGTGGATGACTCTACTCTTTTAGGTAAAGCTACAGTTAAGGAAGCTTCTAATATTAAGCAAATCATTAGCTATTTTTCTAAGGCTATCGGGCAGTTGATCAATGAAGACAAATCTAAAGTTATTTTCTTTCACTCGCTCTGCTAGACAGGAATCCATGGTCTTGGATAAATTAAGATATAAGAAGACCTCTCTTCCAATCACTTATTTAGGTATTCCCATAAATATTCAAAGGCAAAAAAATAAATATTGGAATTGGTTGTTGGACAAAGTCAAGAAGAAAATTGGAAAGTGGACCAACAAGTGGCTTTCTTCTGGGGGTAGAATCACCTTGGTAAAATCAGTCCTTCAAGCTATTCCTATTTATGTTTCTTCCATTTTGAATATCCCAAAGGTTGTTCTTCGAGAATTGGATCAAATCAGTCATCGTTTCCTTTGGAGTGGTACTAAGGAGAAAAGAAAATGGGCCTTGGTGAAATGGGATACTTTATGTCTTCCTAAGAGTGAAGGGGGGTTAGGATTCCGGTCTTCAATTAATAACAACAAAGCTTTAGCTGCTAAATTATATTGGAGGATGTTGCATAACCCCAATGCTCTTTGGGCCAATAATCTCCGTGCTAAATATGCTGAGAACAAAAGTCCTCGAAGACCTTGTTCGCTATCAACTTCCTACCAAAGGTTCTCCCATTTTAGCAGTTCTTAAGACTCGGTGAGGATTTGATAAAGAAAAAATTATTTTGGATCATTCATAATGGTCAACATGCAAATTTTTGGACAGATTCTTGGGATGGTCACAAGCCTTTGATAACTCAGTTTCCCGATTGGAGGCCTTGGATGGAGGAGCTTCACCGAGCTAATTGGATAAAGGTGGCTAATTACTGCTCGGTACCATACTGGTAATTCAAAGGTTGGTAGATATTGGATCCCTATTGAGGACTGGCCTATTCAAATCCTAGAAAGGCAAAGACAAGATATCCAAGGCATCCTTCATATGAGATCCCTCTCTTGGTCCCATGAAAAAGATTGTTTTGGATGGAACAACACTACTAAGGGTGAGTATTCAGTTGCTCAAGGTTATTTGACCTTATGCCATAATAATCCCAACCATTCTTCTGACATATTTTCTCGATTGTGGGCTCAAAATATCTGGCCTAAGGTGAGGTTCTTTAATTGGCTTTTATTGCATCGTAGGGTGCTTACCGGTGAGCAACTTATGAAGCGTGGTTTTCATGGCCCTTTTAGATGTGAAATGTGTGAAGAGAATGTAGAAAATATCAACCATATTTTTATTGAGTGTACTTTAGCCTCCGAGCTATGGAGGAGAATGGCCACTTTACTTGGCTTACAGTGGTCCAATTTTTTTACTTTTGAACAACTTTGGAGGGATTGGCCTAATCAAGAGGGTGTTGATCATTTTATTAGGCAGTTAGTTTGGATGGGTTCTACCATTCTTCTTTGGAATATTTGGAATGAAAGGAACAACCAAATTTTTAATCAAGATAGGAAGGATATTCACTATATTTGGCAAAATACCATAGCCAACTTAGTTGAATCAGTCCATCAACTCCTTAATCACCCCCAAAACTCCCACCAAAGATGGGATCAAGTGATGCAAATATTGAAGATTAAACCTTCTAAGGGCAACCAACTTAAAGGGAATGTGAGTATTAGTAAGATGGATAGGACTAGAAATTGGCAACCTCCTCCTAAGGATTTTGGAAAAGTCAATACCGATGGAGCCTCTAGAGGGAACCCCGGAAAAGCCAGTGTGGGAGGAATTGGTAGACTTTCGGATGGCTCCCTGGTTTTTACTTTTGCTGAGAATTTGGGTATTCTTTCCAATAACCTTGTTGAGGGGTATGGTATCCTCGGAGGCCTTCAGGAGGCTACTAAGGTTGGATGGGAAAAGGTGTTAGTTGAGTCCGACTCTCAACTTATGATTAATCTCTTGAAGACTCCTTCTAAGAATCATAAGGTGGATTGGAGAATAAAAAGAATTATTGAGAAGATTCAGTTAATCCAGATGGGATTTTTGAAAGTTGATTACAATCATGTGGTTAGAGATCAAAACAAGAGTGTTGATGCTTTAGCTAATTGGGCTTTGGACAAAGGTGATCTTACTTGTTATGGCCACCCTCCTATATGGTGGGCTTCTCAAATTAGGGAAGCTCTTCTTTCTATCATTTCTTTGGATGGCTCCAGTTCTGAAGGTACCTAGTTTCTTCTTGTTTTTTTTTTTTGCTTCTCTTTGGTTCATTCAATTTTTTTTAGTTCCCTAGCTCATTCTATTCTTTATTTTGTTTCCTCTATTGATTCTTGCCTTAATAGTCTTCTGGTCTAGATAGGTCATTGTTTTGTTCATTTTTTTCTTTTTCTTTTTGTTTTTTTGTTTAGTTTTTTAAGGTGGGTGGGTTCTTTTGTTTTGTTTTGTTTTTGTGTTCTTTGTGTTGTTTTTTGTTGTTCTTGTGTTTTTGTTGTTTTTTTTTTTTATGTTTTTTGTTATTGTTCTTGTGTTTTTTTCGTTCTTGTTCTTGGGTTTCTCTTTGTTTGTGTTATTTCGTGTTTTTATGTGTGAGTGTTTTCTATGTATTTTGTTTTTGTTTATTGTCTGTTGTTGGTTGTTTTTTATTTTTATTTTTATTTTATTTTTTTTAATTTTTTAGGTTTTGGTTGTGTTTATTTTTCATGTTTTTTTTGGGTTATGTCTTTGTAGTGTTCTGTTGTTTTTGTCTTGTTTGTGTTTTGTTATGTGGTTCTTGTGTTTTTCTATGTGGTTTGTGTTGTGGTTTCTTTTATCTTATTGTGCGTGTTTGGTTGTGCTTTTGTTTTTGACACACTCAAGGAGCATGTTTTTTATTTTATTTTATTATTTTTGTTGTTATTTACTTATTTTTAAATTGGTTTTGTGTGTTTGTTTGCTCCTTGAGTATGTCAAAGGTGGTAGGCCAGGTCCGAGTCCCGGGCATTTTTGGTGGAATGGATACCCCTGCCTCCTTGGGTCTTACCCGAAAGTGGCATCCCTTTTGGGATGTTTTCCACAAATAAAAAAAAGAGGGCTTCTCTAGCTTTATTTTTCTTTCTCCTTTCAAAATTTCTTGAGAGCTCTTCTTTTGGGTCTTCAAACTTTGTAGCTTCTCAAATATTCAATAGGAATTTTCTTAGTCCTCTTCTATCCTCAATATTCAATCTTGTAACTTCCAAATTTGAAATTTATTTAATGGGACCTCTATCTTGGGTCTTCTCCTTCTCAATCTTCAATAAAGTTGCTTTCTTCTTTCTTCAATCTAGAGTATTCAATATTCTATGGAGATCACTTTTTTGACTCTCATCAATCTTGAATCTTCTATGGAGATCTCTTTCTTGAGTCTCCTCAATATTCAATGTCTATTTTTCCACAACAAAGAACTAATTCTTGCACAAGGAAAACATGTAGACTTATAGGAAATCAACGATGAAATTCTTCTCTATTTGTTATAGGAAGCTTCTCAACTTTTGAGAATTAATTTTTTGCAATAGAAAATTTATATAGTAGCAAGAAAATCCATGCAAATATCTAGATCTCTATAAATCAATAAACATCACTAGTTATCCTTCAATCTAGTGGAAAGAGATCTATGATGAGTCCTAGTCTTCACGAGTTTTCCGACAACCTTGTGGAAAGACTCTAGCCAAATAGGAATTTTAAAAATAAAATCTCCCTATCTTCTCTCAATATTCTTGTGGCTTTCCCTATTTCCTATCAATTTACCTTGTGCTCTGATACCATTATTAGTTTTTGATGCTATATATTTAAGGAAATGCAACCACAAGGCATAAAATGAGCATGTAATATTAAATATATGATAATGGCATGTAAATATCATAAGAAACTAAGCATGTAAATATCATGAGAAACTTTTGTAATAACTCATAAAACCATCATTAATGAAAACTCATGAAAATAGAATCTTCTTACAAAATGTGGAGATATCAAGTGCTCCATTCTTCATACATGCTCTACATTGTATCTAACTTGAGCACTACTCTACTCTAATGTGCTCTTGCACTCTATCTCTCTTCATCATTACTACAAAGGCCAATATATAATTGAGTATGACTCTTGGTCTTCCAAATTCGTATGACTCACTTTTTCCCTATTCCATAGACTCATGTATACATGTACAACATGCACATTTACATCATTGCACATTCTAATAATACTTGTATCTTTATTACATTGCATTAATTAAATACTCAAACTTTATTCTAAGACACTCTCCTAATATAGAGATGTACCCAAGATGGTACATTATCATGTACAAAATAATATAATATATTCCAACAATTAGACTTGTTGGACATCTCTTCAACAACTATCTAAGTAGTTGTATCACCTTCTAAAAGTCTTAGAGTTCAAATCCACTACTGGTGGAAGGAACAATAAGGATTCATTCACATAGATAAGATTTCCTTTTTAGTTTAATGCACAATTTTTAGAATTCTAATTTAAGTATTCATCTGCATATGTAGGGATTTAATGATGAAGATTCATCTATATAAATAGGGATTTCCTTTTTCAATTGTAAAACAAATAGATATTTCTTTGTTAATATTTAGTAAACCATTTCTTAGAGTCATATTTAGTGTTTTTATTTCAATAATATGGAATATTTTGTTGTTTGACACCCTAACTTGGGCTTCCATTTTTGTCCTATTTTGGACACATATATGTATTTATAAAGGTTATGTATTTTTGTGAAATTATATTGGACTTATTCTAGTTCACCCATTATCTCTTCTTTTTTAAATATAAAAAGTATGTGATTTTCTGTCATAGTTGAAAGTAGATGAAGAGGTTTTGATTCCATGTTTTAGGACTATAGGATATTTTATTCTTACTACATTATATCGTAATTCCTTATTATTGTTAATATGTGAACAATGAGAATATTCTTTGTACATTTTAACTTTAGCTTGTTCATCAACAAAGCATAAGAACAAGGGGTCTAACTATCACTTATCTTTATGACAACTAAATGAATCAAATTTAAATGAGAGCAATTTATAATGACTTTTATAAATATTTTTCCCTACAAGCATCATATGAAAAAAAACATTGCCACAACCCTTTATAGGCCATACAATGTGTTTTTATATCCTTTGGAGCATATTTATGAAATGATTTTTAGCAAAACCCTCTCTAAATTTTTATTTTTGGTCTTTTGTAGACCTTTTATATATGTAAATCTTAACAATAGAGAAAAAATTCAACTTGAATTTTTAACCATTTGAAGGCATCAAAGGTGAGCATACTTTTTTAAAGTTTTTATAGTTCTTATTAAACTCCTTTGACATTTTTAGGTTATTAAATAAGTTTTATAACTTATTATATTTACATTAATTTCTAAATAGATTGGGATGAATATAACATTATATCCTCTCTTATTATTCTTTAGTTTTTTCTTCCAAAAAATTCTTATGATGCCTCTTCTAGATTAATATCCCAAACAATTATTTATATTCAATTGGTAGGTCTACCTATGATATCATGATGAAATTTTGGACATGATCTTCATATCATTGGAAATTTAATATTAAATAAAACCACTCTATTAACAAATAATAAAATACCTAAAAGGATGTTGAGAACTACTACTTTACAATGAATACCTTCATATGTCTCATCTAAAATTCAATTATTAACTCTATCAACAACTTATAAATAAGCATTATTATTCTAATAATTTTATTTTTATTTAATTTTATGTTAGTGATTAACTTTTTCAACATATTTACATGTATTTGTTTTATTTCTAACAAAAACTAACTTTATCTTTTTAAATATTTTTTAATTGATTAAATATGGGATTAAAATGAGCTTTGTGATTGAAATTAGCTCTACTTGTATTATATCATGTAAATTTATCACTGTAAATGTTTTTAAAAATAGTTATATGGGATTGAAATGAACCCCATAAAAAAATCAGGATTTGCACAATTACATCACAATTGCTTTACTACAATATTTGAAAAACCACATAGTATTATGTGAAAGTTGTGCTAGGGATATTCATCTTAAAATTATTTATTGTAACCACTTGAGCTCATATCATTTGAATTATAATTTTACAATTCATCCATGACTCTCTCTCTCTCTCTCTCTCTCTCTCTCTCTCTCTCTCTCTCTCTCTCTCTCTTGATAAAAAATGGGGTTGAAGGGCCCCGACCCTTTACATAGAGCTCGAAAGAAATACAAGGAAAAAATAAGAGAAGATCATACAAATGCAAGATAGCCCTATCTTAGTAAAACAAATAAACCTAGGCTAAACCTATTTATGGAGAAGCTGAAATAAAATTCCTCCTGCTATCCTTCTATTTAATGTAGCTAATGCAGTGCTCAATGTTGTACATAACTAATAAAGAAACAACTACCAATAATGTAATTTAGTGTGCTCAAATCCTTCATCACATGATCCCAATAAGTATTCTACTTTGGTATGCCCTATTTATCTGCTAGCTTCATTATCAATTCTTATAATCTCTTCCAACTCCATGGGGGCATATGACTAGACCTTGAAATTCTCATATTTAGCTGCCATATTTGCCATTTTATCATCAAATTTGTTTCCCTCTCTATAAATATGATTAACTTAAATTTCTTCTAGGTTTCCAAAAATACTCGTATCTATAATTATTTGGAAAATACTATAATTATTTAACTCCCATTTTTGAAGGGAAGTTATAATATTTTTGGAATCCCCCTCAAAAACAATTCTCCTAAAACCCAGATTCACTGCAATTCGAAGACCTATAAGCATTGTCCTTGCTTCAACTTGGTTATTTGTGGTAATTCCTAGATCCTCAACATATGCAACCACTACCTGACCTCTGTCATTCCTAATAAGGCCCCCACCACCAACATGACCCGGGTTACTTTTTGCAGCTCCATTGAAGTTAATTTGTACCCAATATTTTTGGGGACATTTCCATCTTGTATCTAGTCTCACCTTATTGAGTTTTTTCATATTTAAGATATATTTTTATCTATAGAGGATATTAGATGCATGTTGATTTCATAAGTTAGTTTCTAATTTCTTTATATGACTTTTTTTTGGCTAAATAACGAGGGATTGTACTTGGGTCCCTCATCCTTGATGAATTACAACTCATTTATTTAGATCTTGAGATTTTACAAATAGATACACTTCTTGTCTCAATTGAGATGCTATAGCTAGAAACCTACAACATTTTACATAAAAAACTTGAATTATTGATTTTCATTTTCTAGATCTTTTCAATTTTTTGTATGAATACAAATATTCCAAAATTCAGCATCCTTATTGACATTTTCTATAACAACCTTCACAATACCAAAACTTACCTCTAATATATATGCATTACATCTTAGTAGAGTAATATTTCCAAAACATCACACTATCATAGTCCACTATATGAAATCTAGATGACTAGTTTCCTTCCTGAAACACAAGTACAACCACAAAAATTATAATAAATAGCTTATATTAAAACATATTATTTTTATTTAAATAAATTAGATATTACCAATTGAAAATATTAAAGTAAATCTTAATCATTATTTGATTCAATAAATCAACATTTTCTTGTCAACTTTAGCTAAACCTACTCCTTTTTTTTTTTGTGTGGAAAACATCCCAAAATGGATGCCACTTTTGGGTAAGACCCAAGGAGACAGGGGTATCCATTCTTCCAAAAATGCCCAGGACTCGGACCTGGCCTACCACATTTGACATACTCAAGGAGCAAACAAACACACAAAACCAATTTAAAAATAAGTAAATAACAACAAAAATAATAAAATAAAATAAAAAACATGCTCCTTGAGTGTGTCAAAAACAAAAGCACAACCAAACATGCATAATAAGATAAAATAAACCACAACACAAACCACATAGAAAAACACAAGAACCACATAACAAAACACAAACAAGACAAAAACAACATAACACTACAAAGACATAACCCAAAAAAACATGAAAAATAAACACAACCAAAACCTAAAAAATTAAAAAAATAAAATAAAAATAAAAATAAAAACAACCAACAACAAACAATAAACAAAAAAAAAATACATAGAAAACACTCACACATAAAAACAAGAAATAACACAAACAAAGATAAACCCAAGAACAAGAACGAAACAAACACAAGAAAAATAACAAAAAACATAAAAAAAAAAAAGTAAAACAACAAAAACACAAGAACAACAAGAAGAACACAAAAACAAAACAAAACAAAAGAATCCACCCACCTTAAAAAACTAAACAAAAAAAACAAAAAAGAAAAAAGAAAAAAAAATGAACAAAACAATGACCTATCTAGACCAGAAGACTATTAAGGCAAGAATCAACAGAGGTCTAAACCTACTACTTTCTCTAACAAATAAAGGATAATTTAAATTTATGATCTTTAATCAAAACCCCTCTATTGGCTAGCCTATCTACACATTTTTAACTTACCTTAAAGTATGTGTAAATATTATTTCTTCAAACTCTTCAACAAGATCTTGAATTCCCATAATTATCTCCTGTATATTCCATGGAGTCTTTGCTTTCCTCAAAATTGCATTTTTTTACTATGAGACAATCATTTTCCATCCATACTATGTTCTATTTTATTTGTTTGTATATTTTTAACCCTTCTAAAGCCGCCTAATCTTTGATTTCATTATTTGTCTTAAATCCACTATTGAAAGTGTAATGAGACAAAATATATCCTCTATTATTTCTTATTATTCCTCCATCTCCTACTGGTATTGGATTTCCTTTAGATGCTCCATAAAAATTCAATTTAACCCACTCCACATTTAGTGGTTTCCACTTTATATTCTTTACCTTTTTTTTCTTATTTTGTACACAACATCATAATTCCATTTAATGACTTGACTCCATCAACCAAGGCTTTGTACTTCTAGATAAGAATTTTATAAGGGCTTTACCATTGCTTTAACCAATATTCAATTCTACTATTCATCACCATGTATTTACAAAACATGTTAAGAATCCATTATCATAGTTTCTAGACTATTGAGCAATATTCTAAGAGATGGTCTATACTCTCATTTTTACAAATAATACGTTAAGAGAGACCATGAAAACCTCTTTTATTAAGGTTATCCTAGGATAAAATTCTTCTATGACCTACTGGATAAAATAACATTTTAAATTTAGGAATTCTTGGGCTATCCCAAATATCTCTCCATATTCTAGTAATATTACTATTTTGTTGGTGTTGTACATTAAATCCACTTCTTGTTGTGTCTTCTCTTGAGCTATTCAAATCCAAGATCAATTTATCCTTGGCTTCCCTTGAAATAATCACAATTTTTATCTTTCTACTCAATTTTCTCCTAGCATCAATGTCTTGTATACTTGTAAAAACATCTTCTTTCCATTTGTATCTTCCTTCTTGATCCTTGTAAAAAATGTTTGAAACCCTATCACCATGTTTATCTTGAAGTAATATCATCCAAGGTTTCAAAATTGGATCGAAATTGAATGGTTTTTTTATCACACAAAGTATTCATTCAAATAGAATATTTTTCTCTCACCACCTATATTAAACCTTTAATCATTAGATCAATAGATTTTTTAAAACAATTCTAAAAAGAAAAACCATTTGGTATAGAGAATGCAGTAAATATTAAACTTGGGTCACTGGGCTCAATATACTTAAAAGAATTCTTATCCATTGTCTTTGAGTCTCTTTGTACAACCTCCATATTGCATTTTCTCAAAGAGCTAAGTTTACATATGTAAGATCTCTTAAACCAAGACCTTTGCTAGTTTTATCATCACACACCTTGCTCCATTTCACCAAAGGAAATTTCCTTTTATCATTTAAACCTAACCATAAAAAGGATCGCACAATATAGATTAATTTTTTCCAACTAATTTTGGCATAGAATATAATGACAAATAATATGTTGGAATGTCCTATAAGACTGACTTAATAAACTACACTCTTATTTATAACGATAACCATCTATCTTTCCAAGTTGGAATTTTATTCTAAAATTTACTAATAACTATATTCTATAATTCTATCCTCATTCTCCCCTCAAATAAAGGCATCCCTAGATAAGGTGGAAAATATGCCTCCTCCATTTAAATTAACCTGTAAATTCTTTCTTTGATATTAGCTAGAGTGCTAAGGAAGTAAATTTTAGATTTTGTCCTATTAACTTTTTACCTTTATGCTCTTTCGTATTCCTTTAAAAATGTATTCAAAGCTCTAGACTCATTTATCCTTACCCTTCCAAAATGGTTGTATCATCTACAAACTATTTATGGGTGGTGTTGTCGATGTTATTACTAACCTTAAGTCCACTTATAATCCCATATTTGTAAGTCTTATTTAAGTTCCTACTCAAAACCTTTCTCATAATAATAAATAAATAAGGAGATAGAGGATCTCCTTATCTAAGGCCTCTCTTGGATTTAAAATATTTTGTTACTAACCCATTGACCAACACTAAATAAGAAGCTAAAGAGACACAAGCTTTATTCCATCTAACCTATTTCTTCTCGAATCCAAACTTATCTAAAACTACAAAAATAAAATCCCATTTAACCCTATCATAGGCTTTACTCATATCAAGTTTTAAGACCATTGCTTTCTCTTTTCTTGAAGCTATTGAATTTATAACTTCATAAGCTACTATGATCTCATCTAGAATTTATCTCCCTTTCACAAATCCTCCTTGATTTTCTGAAATAATTTTGTCTAACAATGGCCTTAATTGATTCACCATAATTTTGGAGATAATATTATATGCCATATTACATAGGCTTATGGGTCTAAAAGAATAAAAAAATTCAACATCCTTCTTTTTTGGAATTAGGGTAAGATATATTGCATTAATTTTATAAGGTATGTATTGTTTTACCCTAGACTATTCCACTACCACCAATAAATAATCCTTCATTATATCACTCAAGGAAAAGAAGAGCTAAAAGAACTTATAAAGTAATAGGCTCCATTAGTTTCCTATTGCCTTCATTCGTTATCACTGAAGGAAAATCTTGAAGAAGTTTATCACTAAGAACTTCAATCTCATCTTATCCTAGAATATTCTAATAGAAAGACTTTACCTCTTTTCTAATTTCACTTTGATCTTCAATCCAAACCCCTTCTATTGATATAATTCTACTAATTCTGGATGTTGATCTTTGTACTATAGCCATCCTATGAAAAAAGTTTATATTTTTATCTCCTTTTAACCAAGTTTGTCTTGATTTTAGTCTCCAAAATTTCTCTTCTTTACTCAAAATATTATGATATTCACTAAGCAACTCCCTTTCCTTTGAGCTTGGATTATTATGATCACCTTTTTGGAATTTTGAAGGTTTATATTTTACTTCTTTCTTCTCAAAAATATTTGCAAAAGTGTTCTTGTTCCATATTTTAATCTAGATGTCATAGTTTTAATTTAATTTGAAATATCTTGTGTATATGACAATTTAATTGTTATTGTTATAATAAAATCATTAGTCATAGATATTAATTTAAAAAATATATATATATGAAATATATTTATTTAAATTATTATATTTTAATATAATTTATATTAGGAGGAGGATTGACCAAATATTTAGAATATTTCTATGGGCTGGGGTGGAGGATAAATAGAGGGTGTCCTTTGTCTCTTGGGATAGGATTTGCTATTCTAGGAAATAAGGTGGTGTTGGTATGAGAAATTTGTTGTTTTTCAATAAGGTGTTGATTGCAAAAACAACCTAGAGATTATGTGTTAAGGAGGACCATCTATGGAAAGATATTATGAGAGGTAAGTATCTAGAAAATCACATTCCTTTTTTAGAAATTTTGGTCCTCCTAGGGGCTTTATGATCTAGAATAGTTTATTGGGAGTTAGAATTTTGGTTACAAAGGGTATGAGGTGGTATATTGAGAATGGTAAGGATGTGTTATTTTGGGAGAATACTTGGATTCTTCCTTAAACTCTCTTTCTTAGTCTCAATTTTTATGATTTGAAGGCTCCTTTGTCACTAAAATATGGAGAAAATGTAATTTATTACATAATCATCATTAATGGCAAGAGTATTTGGAAGCATTTGACTTTATATACAACTGATCTTTAGATCCTTTAGATTTTGGCAAGTTTGAACATGTTGTTGCAACAATACTTTCTTCCTCAACAGAATGACAAGGACTTCCTTCTATGGAGTCATTCTTCTAAAGGCATTTTTTCTATCAAGACTACATATGAGGCCCAATCATTGTCCATGGGAGTATATTTTATAGTATAAAGGGTTTGGTATCCTCATTTGATCACCAAGATTGCATTTTTTTGTGGTTGTGTTTGCAAAATAAAATTTTGATTGTTGATAATTTATTTAAGAAAGGATTCCATCTTCCCAATATTTGCCTCTTATGTTCTAAGAATGTTGAATACATGGATCATATTTTCATCCATTGTTATTTCCTAAATAAGGTGCTTAATGCTTTATTGGATTATTTTTCCATAAAATGGACATTACCTCAAAATTTCAAGGAATTACTCAGTGGAAATCCCCCTTCATCAGTCACAACCTCACTAGGTGTGGGATCTGATTCTTCCTCATTTTTTATGGGGTATCTGGTGGAAGATGAACAAAAAAAATTTCAAGTATATTACTAGGGATGAATCCTTTATCTTTAGAAGGATTAAAGTTGCTATTGAGAATAACCTGACTATCTTTGATGTTGGAAATGGTAGGGAGAAAGTTGTGGAGAAAGAGGATGTTGTTAGTTGGAATCTGAATCTAGATATTTTTTTGTAACCACTATTCAAAAAATATTGGCTACTAGATTACATAAACCAGCTAAAGGGTGGGTCATTTCAAACATTGAAAGGACTACCAAAGGTAATCCCGAGAGAGCTGGTGGAGGGGGTGTTGTCATAAATGATAATGATGAGGTCATTTGGGCTTACACTAAATATTATGGTATTCAAACCAACCACCTAGCTGAAGCTAAGGATCTTTTCTTAGGTTTTCACTAGTTTTTTAAGAGGGGCTTCATAAGACTTCTCATTCAAGGTGACTCCTTGAACATTATTTGGGATCTGAATATTAGAAATACTGATAATTGTTTCATCCTAAATATTATTAAGGACACATCAAATATTTTGGAATATATGCTAGAAGTTAAAATTGAGCATATTTATAGGGAAGGTAACCAAGCTATTGATGTTATGCCCAATTTGGGGGTGGATAGTGGCTAGTTCAAAATTTGGGAAGACAATTTCCCTTTGTAGTTAATGGCAATTATTTCTTTGGAAGCATTGGCCTACCTATTCAATAGATATTTTTATTATTTTTTTCTTGGATGAGATCTCAATTGTGTTCTAGTGATCCTCTCTTTGGGGGGTCTTTTTTAGGGGGTTGGCCCTTTTGCTCCCTGGTGGTTACTATTCTCAAGGAATATGCTTGGTTTTTTGCCTTCATCCTTGCTCTCCGATTTTAGAGTTTTTTTATCTGCATCTTGATGTATTTACTACCATTCTAGTCTTATGCAAAATAGAGCAGGATTATTGGTGTTTCTAGAAGAAAGTTGAATAAAAATTCTTCTTTATGCCCTACTAAGTGGTGGGTTGGTCTTTGTTTTTGGATGGTTTTTTTAGTTTAATTTTTATTTCTTTTGGCCTTGGAGGTTGGCTTGTGGTTGATTAGCCTTATCTTTCTCTGCCTCCTCTAATGTAAAAGGTTCTAAGACCTTTCAAAAGCCTATTTTTCACCATTAATATTATAAATATATATATAATTTTTACTATTATAAGTAAAAATTTAATATTATTAATTTATGCAATTAAAGTTTGAGTGTTAAGATTATTTTACTTAAAAGGATTCTAATGGATCTTACTTGTATGGGTAACATTATGAGATATGAATATCATACACTTTGAATGTTGAGAATTTTTGGCTTAAAAGGAGTCTAATAAGTTTTATTTATGTGGGTGACATGGTGAGATATAAATATCATAAAATTTAAGTTGAAAATTTTAGGCCCTAATAACTTTTATTAGGTATTATAATGAAATATGAATATCATAAATACTAGAAAAAAGGTCTAGTGAGTTTTATTTGTTTAGGTGACATGACAAGAAATGTGTGTCATAGATATAGAACAATATTTTACTTAAAAGAGTCTAATAATTTTATTTGCATGGTTGTTATTATGACATAAATATTATGATGTAATATTTTGATATAATATTTATTTTAATTTCATATAATTGATTAAAAATAGTTTTAAAAGAGGGAGTGTGAGTTAGGAGTGAGCTAGGAGCGAGCCCCACTAGGCAAAATGGAAGGAAAATCATATTTGAAAGCCTTAATGGGAAGTTAGGATGTTCTACCTAGAAGTATGGATGGTCGTGTTGGAGATAGGAAGAGGAGCAAATATATGCCAAGTTTTATCTAGGGAAAAAATGTTACACCATGATATGATCAAGCATGATATAATGGTTCTTAAAAATAGAGGTTTAATATTTAAGTTCCATGGATACTAGTAAGGTGTAATGACCTTAAACTTAGCTATAATAAAACACATAGAAGAAATTTTTTTTTTTACTATGGAGAAGGATTCATAAACCCCTATCTGATTTCTAAGTGGTCTATTGTTTAAATCCCTTAAATTTCTTGAAGAGCTACATCTCACTAAATAATCTAACACAATTCCATTTGTGTAAGCGTATAATGTGATATCACAAATAAGTTTATTCCTCTCATCATTTTTGATGAGCTAAACTTATCACCTTCAGTAAATCGAAGGTATACACCCATCACCATACCATACAAAAGTCAATCTATATAGGTATGTTATATGTATTATGAGTTAAGCTATCCATATTGTCTCCATGACAAGCTATCTTAACTCAGATGTAGTCTTTCCTAAACTTAGTTATCATTCTCCCTAAGGGTTCTTAATACCTTAGGTCCACTATGTTCACCCTAAGGGGTCTCAATCCCTTAGGTCACCCTCTAAGTTCATCCTAGAACTTATTATTTAAGTTTCTAATATTTAGTAAGAAGAACAAGAATAGATTATAAAAGTATATTTCACATCATAACAAAGACTAGAGGGAAAGCAACATTCAAGAGATAGTAAACATTAATTGGAAAAAAATTAATACAAGATATAGATAATTCAAGTAGTAATTTAAAGGTACATCTTCCATCAATTAATATTTATTACATATAAGAAAGTATGGTAAATCCTCCATACTCTTAAAGAATAATATATTACATCAATATTATTATAGAAATCTCTACACATGGTTAATCTATTTGAGCATAAGTAAATCATTATAAGTAGAAACAAACTAATACATTGGTTCCAACTGCCTCCTTGGTCCTTCTCAGCTTTCCCTCAATCATTTGAGGATAGTAGGGGATTAGGGAACTCATGGTTCCATGATAGACATATTTCTAAATGAATTTACTTATTTCATTTCCAAATTGCAACTATACAAATTAAATCAAAGTATCTAACCATCTATTGCATAGTTGATATCATAAAATCACCATTTTTATTTTCACCTCTCATTAGCCATAGAGAATCTTTCAACGCATGAAACTAGACCATATGATTTACTTTAAACAATTTATTCTACCCTTATTTAACAATTAAAGTCCCATACCTTCATTCATAAAATAATATAGGTTCCTTCATTCAAGAAATAACCATTTCTCTTTTGTTATATAAACTAAAGTCACATTCCCTTAATTTACAAAAAAAACTAATTACTTTTATTTATTAAATCAAACTCACCTACTTTAATCCATAAATAAACCCTTTTTCCTTCATTTTATAAATTAAAGTCCCATACCCTTAATTTTTTTCAATGGGTTATATGGATTGAAATAAGTCCCACCTGTATTACATCATCACCACATAGTGGTATTACAACAAAGCTTGGATATTATCCATATATTGTTTGGCAATATTTAAACCTGGATCTCCTCCTTGAAATGTTGAGGAATCTAAGTGGTTGAACTAATACCACTTGATTTTTTCAATGAGTTTACACAGGTTTTTATGAGGGGTCCCAGTCCCCTCATATTGAGTGGGGTTTGAACCTTAGACATTTCAAAGAGAGGCCAATCCCATACCCTTAATTTACAAAACAAACTAATTATATTTATTTATTAAATCAAAGTCACCTACTTTATCCATAAATAAACCCTTTAATTTTATGAATTAAAGTCACATACCCTCAATTTACAAAAAAAACTAATTATATTTATCTATTTTTATCAAATTCACCTACTTTAATCTCTAAATAAACCCTTCATTTTATAAATTAAAGTCCCATATCCTTAATTTACAAAACAAACTAATTATATTTATTTATTAAATTAAATTCACCTACTTTAATTCATAAATAAATCAACTAATTTTATTATTTCACAAATCAAGGTCCCATTCCCTTAATCTATAAAATAACCATTTCTTTATTTATTAAATTAAAGTCCTAAAGTTTTTTTTTTGTAATTATAGTATTTGTATTATGTGGGTTTTGATTGGATCCTAAAACCATATACATCACTTTTAATCAAAATAAAAATAACAAGGAAACCGTGCAGGGAAACCTTCGTGTAGTACAATTCCATAAATTTTGGTAGTTATCCAAGCCTTTGCCAACAAGGGACTGCATCTTCGAGGATGACAACAAAACTAGTCAATGTTCGATAAGCCAAAAAATAGCATCAAGACAAACTTTCTGAACATACCATTGGGACTATACATCATTGGTACCTATTAGAGTTAAAGTGCACTATGCCTCTGTTTTGACACTTGTCAGTTTATACTAACACTTGTCATTTTATCATATAGGCCTTCTGCCTATATATGTAACACAATTTTATCAATAATATATCCCATTAGTTTTCCCTCCCAACATTTGGTATCAGAGCGGGCTTTCCCTGCCCTGTGAAACCCCTTGAGGGGGGATTTCCCTCATGGAAATCCTCCCTCCCCTATTTTCTAAAAAAAAATTTACCGAGGGAGTATGCTCTCCATCATTTGATGGATCAGAAACCAGATGGTAAGATTTTTAAAATTTGGGAAATTTTTTACTTTTTCAAAATTTTTTTTATAGGGTATGCAGATCCATGGAGGTAGCCACATGGTGTGGGCATTTGATTTAAATGGAAAGTTGACTGGAATGGCCCTCCGACCCCGCTGCACCATCTCTATTGGGTACTGTGGTTCTCAAGCCTTCTGCGAATGATTGCAGTGGGAGGAGCAACCGGATCAGTTATGGCCGTCTCTATCGATCCCGAAGCAAATCCGGTTTTCAGAATTTATTTTTTAATGGAATTGTGTTCGACGTTGTTTTGTATGGACTATTCACGAGGGATCTCATTTGCAGAGCAACAGGCGGCCCTGGTTGCACGGGTACTCAGTGACTTCACCCAAGGCCCTGAGTTCTTCCCTGTGCCATGTGACCTCTCGTTGATAGAGCAGGAGGAGCAACTGTCCCAGCAGCCACAGCACTGCATTGAGGTCATTCGTGATGCGGGTTTGGATGGTGTTGCCCTTGGCGGTGACTGCAATGTGATTTTGAATGCTCCTGATGCGATTTTGATGTTGGTGGCAGAGAATATTGGGGAGGCAGGTTTGGAGCTTCTTCGAATTGTGGCCATCATGGACCACAGAGAATTTTTTTTGAAGTTCTATGTTGATTTTGGGTGGATTGTTGTCGGTATTGGCATTACATTTCTATTGAGGGCAACAACGATGTTGTTGCTTGGGTTCTCCTGGCCGTTGCTATTGTGCTGTCAGGGTTATACAAAAGCCCTATCATAGCAGTTTATGATTTGCTTTATGGTGTAGCGTTTGTTGCCTTCATGATGCTTGTTGTGAACCTGGTGATGCCCTGGATGTCGTCATGGCTTGGCGTCTTCAGACAATAGAGGAAATTTTTTTTTTCCAAGATTTTTGCACTTTCCATGTTACCTGGGTACGACTCCCTTAGTGAGGCGTATCTGAAGCATCCTCACCTTCGTTCTTCTATTCTTGCTAGGGTCTTCTCTGCCACCGTTGCTAGGGTCTTCGTTCTTCTATTCTTGCTAGGGTCTTCTATTCAATCGAAACAATAAAAAATGCTTGATGGAATATTCATATGTGTCCAAGCCATTCAGTTAATAGAGTCTTGAACCTAGGACGTTGTGTTGGGTAGGGAAAAGAAGGCAAAGAGGGAGGGGGTGCTGTCTTTGCCTGGTTCTGCTACTTTTTTTTCGATGCCAGACTTCAAATTATCGGCCTGAAAAACCTTCTATTCGACCCTATTGCAGGGCACTGTTAAGGAAGGATACCTGCAATTTTTTTTGTCATGGCGGATGGAATCGTATTTTCCCATCAAGTGGACAGTGATTTTTTTTGTCAGCATCAATTTTTGGGTTAAACAGTTCATCAGTGCACGTCAACCGGGAGGAGTAGGTGCGCCACCTGTCAGATTTCATGATGGCATCGTGCGTCAACTGGGAAGAGTTGGTGAGCCACCTGTCGAAGGTGAATGGGAGCGTCCAACTCGTTGCAGACGACTGCATCATCGATGGCTGAATGTATCATTAGCGGTGCACTCAGCAGAGGTAGTGTTGCCATAGTTGTCGCCCGCTCCTCCTGCTTGATGATTGTGGCACTTCAAAATTGCCGGTAGTGAGACCATTGCCAAAGCCAACCCTGTCGTGAAAGCTGCTAAAATCGACAAAATCTGGATGGCTTTATGGCGTATTACATTTTATTAAGAAAACTTTCTAAAGTGGGAATGGGATTTTCTTTAAATCAAGTGGATGGTGCCACTTTATTTAATATATGGGAACTTGACTTTTTACTAAGTCAATAGTATGGAAATGGCCCATCTAATACCCCTACGAGGTTAAATTGATTTGTTTTATTCCACCAGAGAGCAATGCCACCACAGTGCGAGGTTTTAGTTGTTGTCTTGGAGATGCATGTTGTTGTTTTTTATTATGATGAAGGCCCCTTTGATAATGGAATATAGGGGTATTTATAGTCGTTGGAAATGGTTTTCTACGACGGACACAATGGTGGTGTCATATTGTAATTTTGAGGCTATTTCAATTCAATTTTTTAGCCTCAAGTTTTTATACCTTGGAGTGCACTCTCAGTTGAACCCAACACTCCCAAGGTACTTTCATATGTGATCCTTGTACCTAGTGATCTTTTCTATACACTTGGCGAATGCGAGGCTGGTTACCCATGCATTTCGGTGGGATGACATGGTCACCATAAGGACACTTATACTAGGGACTACAGACAAAGACACCCTAGACTCTATCCGAGGTTTTTTCCGGATCTACTTTTGAAGACTACATACGAAGACACTTCAGAATATTCTCTTCTTTTCTTCTTCTCTCATCCTATTTGGATCTATGGCTCATTTTATTGTATTGAGTGCATTTTTGGCAAAGACCAACACTCTTATATGGCTCGTTTTTCCTTTAATTAGGTGAATTTTTGACAAAGACCGACACCTTCTAGATTGAGTTCACCATGAGGAGGGATTTCATACTTATGGTGAATCTAGTCAGTGACCTATGAGAGGCAACATCCTCTGAGGATGACCTACAGAGGCAAAAAACGTAGAAGTGGCTGACCCTGAGGCACCCATGATGACCCCGAGGCACTTAGAAGGCTGACCCAGTGGCAATAGACCCATGGAAGTGGCTGACCCTGAGGCAAATGGCACCAAGATGTATACATAGTGAATCTAGCAGTATTCACAGTTGGAGAGCCAAGAGCATAGAGCACGAGCCTAAACAAATCAGCAATAAGCGAGGATGATAGGTTGTTTTAGAGAAGTCAACATTAAGGGGGAATGTTACCTAATGTTGACTTTTTTTTCTTTAGTTAGGATAGTGCACTTTAAGGGGGAATGTTAGAGTTAAAGTGCACTATGCCTCTGCTTTGACACTTGTCGTTTATACTAACACTTGTCATTTTATCATATAGGCCTTCTCCCTATATATGTAACACAATTTTATCAATAATATATCCCATTAGTTTTCCCTCCCAACAGTACCATCCAGGAACAAACAAAAATTATCTCAAAATACTTGTACTAGGAGTAAAAGGCATCCAATGAAGACAAAAGAAATAACAACGGATAAACATAGAAACTAGAAAAAAACATCAACACATGCCCTTCCTTAAAGCATCAGTCATGTCCCTCTTTGCTAAGTTACTCTCAGTGTTCTTGAGTAACTACTTTAGGTTCTCACTGAGTGTTTGAATCTTGATCTGAACTACCATTGTTGTCGTCAAAGATGCGCTCTGAAGAGTTTTCACTCATATCCTTCTTGACTTTTTTGATGTGGGTTGATCTACGGGTCTGGGTGGTACTTTCCTCAAGCTTGATTTTCCTCTTGGAAGGTAGGAATTTGGGGATAACAGTTGGGGAGGCCCTAATTTTAGGTAGTTTTTGAAAAGAGGCCATGTTAGACTCCTCTAGGTCCACAGGTAGGTCCACAGGAGGAGAGTGGAAGGGGCTTGGAGCAAAGGGGGACTAAGGTAGGTTGGTCTAGAGGGAAGGGACGATGATGGGTGGAGGTTGGGATAGGGTATGGTAGTAGAGGATGGTAAACATCCCTTGATGAGTGGGGGTGCTCGAGGATTTCCTTTTGTGGGTATTATTAATGGACAGGATGATTGATCAAAAGAGGAAATTAGGGATGTTGATGGGTTTGAACTCCCTCAGGTGGTTAACCAAAGTGAGATGAAAACTTAGGAGGGGCTTAGAAGGATCATTCAATGTGATATAATAGGAATTAATAAGGATGACCAAGGATAAGGAAGTGATTCATGGTTGAGAGATATATCTTTCCACCTAAAAATATTGATGTGGTTGGGAAATCATTCGAGCTCTTGATCCCAGTTGTGTTTGTCCCTATGGACAATTCTACCTACCATCGACAAACCCGTCACTTCATCTAGCATTTCCACCATAACTCAAAAATATAGGTTCTAAACCGTCATGTTCCCATTGTCCCAAGAATTCATAAAATCACTGGTTATATCAACCTCAATGCCTTTGAAATTTTTGAAAAAAGGGATGTATCCCTAGGCTTAGAAAAAGGATAGGGCCAAGGGTTCGATTTGGACTTCAGTAGGTTCTAACAGAGCCATTAGGAGGAAACTGACTGAGAAAATAGCAAGCATTTGGGTGGGAAAGAGGGCGCAAAGGATTTTGTGATTGTAGGATAAAATCTTGGAGAGGGAGCCACTATTTAAACCCACTTGGGAGGCCAATTTGTAGTGCTTAATGATCTAGAGAGTTGTATAATTTACATTGGTGTGATGGGTGACTCTTCTTTGAGAAGTTTCATCATCATTGGTGATCCGATTGGTGATGTCACACTTAATAAGGAAATAATAGCCTTCACTGGTGTGGATCCACTTGCTTGGGGTGATCTAGAACTACCCATCTTGAAAAAATCCCATGCATGACATTCTTTGCTAGTTTTCCAAAAAAGAACATTTGATTCTATCTAAATATGACAATGGTATGCGAGCCTTCTTGAAACCCCTCGTTATTGGAAATGGTAGAGGCATCTACTAGGACATTGGGCTTGATTTGGGGGTTATGGGGTTGATTAAAGTGGTAGGGGTGAGAAAGATGATATTCAAGGCTTAGTCGACCACATCTTGAAATCAGAGAGACTTGAGAAAAACACTCTCTAAGGAGACAATGAATCAATAAAGGGTTGACGGGGATGGAAGAGGGATAAAAATAATGCAATACTAAAAAAGAGGTGAAGTGGCCTAAAAGGGTTTGGGAAAGATGGACATCAGATGAGCATGTGGCTAGACCAATATTTTTTCTTCATTGACAATATCTTGGAGGATATTCTTGTTCTAGACAACCAGGGAGTTTCCACAAGATCTTTTTATGGCTAGAATATCAACTGTTTTATTTTCTTCCCTATACACATGGTGGAAAATGATACTGGGCTAATTTTGAAGCATAATTTTGGCTTTCTAGATGGTGTTTTTGACACTCCAAGAGGGAATTTTTTTGTTTTTGATGTAGTTGGTGACATTAAGGGAATCCCCTTTAGTTTCAACTTTACAATTATACATTTTAAGAATATTTAGGCCTCTCCATAAAGTGTGAGCTTCAACAACATAGTTGGATTGGATTTCCAAGTTTTTAGCAAAGGTGACCAAGATCTTTCCCTTATGGCTTCTGATAAGACCTCCAACTCCTACCATTCTTGGATTTCCTTTGGAAGTGCCATCGTAGTTGAGTTTGAGCCATCTTGTAGGGAGAGGTTTCTAGAGAGCATACTACCTGGGATGGAGAATGGGAGGGAATGAGTTGCTTTCCCAAGGGATGTTGAGCTTGATGAAGAAAGCTTTCTCTATTCCTAGGTCAAGGGGTTTGGGATAGGGAAAGAGATAATAATTATGTGTAGCAAAACTAATGGTTTTGTTGTAAATTTATAGTGGATCCTTGGGAGAATTTGAAAACACTATGTTGTTCCTCTCCAGCCAAACCTACCATAGAAAGTGGTGGAGACAATTTTTTCACAAGGCTTGGAGACATGAATTTTTGAAAGGGTTGGGCCACTAGATGAAAATTTTGATCAGGGAATTGGGTTGGATCCATGTGATGTGAAAAGTGGACAAAACATGGCTCAAAATAGATGTGGAAAACTCACACTCAATGAACAAGTGATGTATATATTCTCAAGATTTAGTGCAAAAATGACATCTATTAGGGACCATCATCCCTCTTTTGATGAGATTATCATTGGACACGATTTTTTTTTGGATTGCTAGCCAAGAAAAGGTTCTAAATTTGGGGATGAGGTGTTTGATCCAGATGAGATTTAAGGGAATAGTCACTTTTTGGGGATTGAGAAGGAGTTGGCGGATATTTTTGATAGATAAGATCCCATTATCAGTTTCATTCCAAATAGGGTAGTTGTATGTTCCTTCTAACGGGATCACTATAGATTTCAGCATGTGGGATAGTTTTTTAACAACATTGTGAATTTGCCTATTGGTTGGAATGATATTGAGATATTTCCACTTTTTAGTGCATTGTATGAATGAATAAAATTTGTGATTTTTTTGCCTATTAAAACATCAAGAAAAGGTTTCAGTAAGGATATTTCATTATCTTCTACGAGGATTTGAGCTTTGATCCATCTATTTATCCAAAAGTTTATATAGAGGCTAGATCCTAGATTCCATCTTGTTCCTTTTTGAATGAGAGCCCTGGAATGGAACATGGATTTCTAGAAGGTGGATCCTTCCTTGGGGATGTCTACATTCATGAAGTATTTACCTTGAAGATACTACCTTTTGATAATTGACACCCATTCTGCATCTAAATTTGTAAATATTTTCTAGGCTTGATTTGCCAGTGAAGTTGTGTTCATGTTGTTGATTCTTCTGAGGCATAACCCTCCCTAGTTCTTAGGATTACATACCTTTTACCATCCAAACAGGTGGATTTTATTTTTATTTTTTGACCCAATACATAAGAATATTTTTTGAACTTGCTCTATCTAGGAGTAGACTGGCACAGGAGATTTGAATACAAAGAGGAAGTAGATTGGAATACTTTGAAGGCAAGCTAAGGTAAGGGTTACTTTGGCAGCTTGAGATAGGAAAGCTCCTTTCTAGCCTATCAAATTTTGGTTAATTCTCTCTATCACATGGCTCCACATGGAATATTTGGGGTGATTAGTGAAAATATGGAGACCCAAGTATCAGGTAGGAAAAACATTGATGTTGCACTGGAGAATCTAAGAAATTTTAATCTGCTTGGGATGGGGAGTTTTGAGGAAGAAAATTTTGCTCTTGGTGTAATTTATCTCTTGTCCTATCACCTTTCATATAAGTTGAGAATGTGCTTGATCATTTTGACCTCCAAAACTGAAGCATGGGTGGTGAGGATTGTGTCATCCATAAATTTTTAGTGTGATAAGGGATTAATATTTGAAGCAACTTTGATTCCAAAAATAGTTCTCTCAAAAATAACATTCTTGAGGGTTATTCCCAAAGATTCATCAAGAAAAATGAAAAGAATGGGGGATATAAGGTCATCTTTCTCGATACCTCCACCACTCGAGAAATATCATGTAGTGGATCCATTTACTAAAATTGAAAACCATGGGTTTGAGATGTAGTCTTTAATCAAGTCAATCCATTCCTTGTGGAAGCCAAATTTTTGTATAACAATAAGTAGAAAGACCCTTTTGACTCTATCAAAAGCTTTTCTAATGTCTAGCTTGATAAAAAGGGCAACCTTCTTGGTTTGGGATGTTGAATGGAGGATCTTATGTTGGGAAATTATGCCATATTTGATAGACCGTACTTTGACTGAACTACCCTGACATGGATCTATGATGTGGGGAAGGATATCTTTAAGCCTTGTTGTTATTACTTTGGCTAAAATTTTGTAGATTACATTGTATATGCTAATGGATCTATAATCATTCATATATTTGCATTCAAGCCCTTTAGGAATTAGGGCAAAGAATGTGTAATTTGTACCTCTATGAATG